>OX608078.1:44700744-44984613 GCA_951509765.1 Sphenella marginata
TGAGGTCCATAAAGCTAGCAGAGCAAAGTTAGCAGAACAAAAAACTAACTTATGGACAATGATGTGCTCCAAATGTGCTAATTAAGTGCCCTAATCCCAAAAAATGTGCTCCTCTATTTTTGCCAAAAAATGATGTTCTGCTAGCTTTAGGCTAAAGCTAGCAGAGCAATATGCGTAAACAGTGAAACAAGACAGTTAGCGCAAATGTTATTATGCAGAAATTATGTGCTCCAAATGTGCTCTTGAAATAATCTATCCCCAAAAAAATTGCTCCCCTTTTTTTAAAAAAAATGTCATGTTCTGCCAGCTTTAGGCTAAACCTAGCAGAGCAATATGAGTAAACAGTGAAAGAAGATAGTTAGCGAAAATGTTATTATGCAGAAATTATGTGCTCCAAATGTGCTCTTGAAATAATCTATCCCCAAAAAAATTGCTCCCCTTTTTTTAAAAAAAATTTCATGTTCTGCTAGCTTTAGGCTAAACCTAGCAGAGCAATATGAGTAAACAGTGAAAGAAGATAGTTAGCGCAAATGTTATTATGCAGAAATTATGTGCTCCAAATGTGCTCTTGAAATAATCTATCCCCAAAAAAATTGCTCCCCTTTTTTAAAAAAAATTTCATGTTCTGCTAGCTTTAGGCTAAACCTAGCAGAGCAATATGAGTAAACAGTGAAAGAAGATAGTTAGCGCAAATGTTATTATGCAGAAATTATGTGCTCCAAATGTGCTCTTGAAATAATCTATCCCCAAAAAAATTGCTCCCCTTTTTTTAAAAAAAATTTCATGTTCTGCTAGCTTTAGGCTAAACCTAGCAGAGCAATATGAGTAAACAGTGAAAGAAGATAGTTAGCGCAAATGTTATTATGCAGAAATTATGTGCTCCAAATGTGCTCTTGAAATAATCTATCCCCAAAAAAATTGCTCCCCTTTTTTTAAAAAAAATTTCATGTTCTGCTAGCTTTAGGCTAAACCTAGCAGAGCAATATGAGTAAACAGTGAAAGAAGATAGTTAGCGCAAATGTTATTATGCAGAAATTATGTGCTCCAAATGTGCTCTTGAAATAATCTATCCCCAAAAAAATTGCTCCCCTTTTTTTAAAAAAAATTTCATGTTCTGCTAGCTTTAGGCTAAACCTAGCAGAGCAATATGATAAACAGTGAAAGAAGATAGTTAGCGCAAATGTTATTATGCAGAAATTATGTGCTCCAAATGTGCTCTTGAAATAATCTATCCCCAAAAAAATTGCTCCCCTTTTTTTTAAAAAAAATTTCATGTTCTGCTAGCTTTAGGCTAAACCTAGCAGAGCAATATGAGTAAACAGTGAAAGAAGATAGTTAGCGCAAATGTTATTATGCAGAAATTATGTGCTCCAAATGTGCTCTTGAAATAATCTATCCCCAAAAAAATTGCTCCCCTTTTTTTAAAAAAAATTTCATGTTCTGCTAGCTTTAGGCTAAACCTAGCAGAGCAATATGAGTAAACAGTGAAAGAAGATAATTAGCGCAAATGTTATTATGCAGAAATTATGTGCTCCAAATGTGCTCTTGAAAAACACAAAAATTAAAAAAAAAAAACATTTTTAGTAATAATAAATAAAAGTAATTTTGAGAAAAGTAAAAAATTACAACAGTTAAATTAATTTTTTTTATTGGTTTTTTTTTTAAAGCTATCTTAATAGCTCAACTCAATGGGAAAAATTTACTTTTTTAGTTTTCCTTCATCTGTTTTTACGCAAGAGAGGTAGAAAGTCAGAAACTAAACTTAAGTTCGTAGGAAGTCTCGCTGATTCTTGGAAATTTTTTTTTTTTGGATCCAAGCGCACTTAGACCCTTTTGGCTCTGAAAATTATTGCAATAAAATTTCGAACGTTGATTGCTCGAACTTAAGTTCGTAGGTAGTCTCGCCGATTTTTGGCAGTTTTTTTTAGTAAATATTAGCTCATATTTGAATAGGAAATTATATAGAACTATAGACGTCCTACGAAATTAAGTTTAGCACTTTATTATACTAAAATTAAACGGGCTACAAGACTACATACTCGGAAAGTTTTTAAAAGTTATTTTAGCCGAGCAATCAACGTTCGAAATTTTATTGCAATAATTTTTGGAAATTTTTGCCTGCATTCATTTAGACAGGAATCATTTCAAACGCATTTACCCAGAATTTACAATAAGTAATTTACTTTAACCTTAATTAACATTTGCGCTAACTATCTTCTTTCACTGTTTACTCATATTGCTCTGCTAGGTTTAGCCTAAAGCTGGCAGAACATGACATTTTTTTTAAAAAAAGGGGAGCAATTTTTTTGGGGATAGATTATTTCAAGAGCACATTTGGAGCACATAATTTCTGCATAATAACATTTGCGCTAACTATCTTCTTTCACTGTTTACTCATATTGCTCTGCTAGGTTTAGCCTAAAGCTGGCAGAACATGACATTTTTTTTAAAAAAAGGGGAGCAATTTTTTTGGGGATAGATTATTTCAAGAGCACATTTGGAGCACATAATTTCTGCATAATAACATTTTCGCTAACTATCTTCTTTCACTGTTTACTCATATTGCTCTGCTAGGTTTAGCCTAAAGCTGGCAGAACATGAAATTTTTTTTAAAAAAAGGGAGCAATTTTTTTGGGGATAGATTATTTCAAGAGCACATTTGGAGCACATAATTTCTGCATAATAACATTTGCGCTAACTATCTTCTTTCACTGTTTACTCATATTGCTCTGCTAGGTTTAGCCTAAAGCTAGCAGAACATGAAATTTTTTTTAAAAAAAGGGGAGCAATTTTTTTGGGGATAGATTATTTCAAGAGCACATTTGGAGCACATAATTTCTGCATAATAACATTTTCGCTAACTATCTTCTTTCACTGTTTACTCATATTGCTCTGCTAGGTTTAGCCTAAAGCTGGCAGAACATGACATTTTTTTTAAAAAAAGGGGAGCAATTTTTTTGGGGATAGATTATTTCAAGAGCACATTTGGAGCACATAATTTCTGCATAATAACATTTGCGCTAACTGTCTTGTTTCACTGTTTACGCATATTGCTCTGCTAGCTTTAGCCTAAAGCTAGCAGAACATCATTTTTTGGCAAAAATAGAGGAGCACATTTTTTGGGATTAGGGCACTTAATTAGCACATTTGGAGCACATCATTGTCCATAAGTTAGTTTTTTGTTCTGCTAACTTTGCTCTGCTAGCTTTATGGACCTAATCAAAACTTACCATAACGTACATCCATTATTAAAATTTAAGTTGTTGTTGTAAATTTGAATTTCATTGGTTCATCTGTCATTTGTAACGGACAAATTTGAATTATGGCTGATATAATATGTTAGAAAGTAACGCACTATTTCTTTTCTCTTTTTAATGTTAATAAATTGTTATTAAAAATGGAGTAAATTTATATTTTTTCTTGGCGATTGGGAGATGTTAAGGTTGGATGATGTTGTTGGGATTTTCATATTAGCGCCTATGAGAATCAATCAACATAAAGTAATCAAAATGCCGATACGAAATCAACGAAAAAGACCCCATTTTAGTTTATTCTATCTACTCCCTCTATTAGTGACCCCGTATTGGCCGGATAGTTCCTCCGACTTGTTCCATATTTCTTAATGTTTTTTTGTTCTGAACTCTAAAAAATTTATGAGCCAACTGGAAGTTGAGTGCTATTCAAAAAGCTACCCCACAGGCTGATTGCTAGACAAGAGTTCCATCTGACTAGGACACTAAACCAAAAGAAGGCTAGCTAAAAAAGCTGGCTTACTTCCTTATGTTGGTTACAAATTATAAGAAGCCTATTGTGAAATTGACCATAGATCACAGTTAATTCTGAACACCTTTTATATTTTTTCGATCATTTCGTATTAAATTAAAGTCTTTAATGCGGTAACAATAATCAGGAATACCAGGGTTGAACCATGTTTCTGAGACACATATGACATCAACACCCGATTCCCCAAAAATATTCCTAACATAGTCCAACTGTTAAGACTGCGCGCGTTGAAATTAAAAGGTCAATAAACAGATAAATAAACAAGTAGAGAATGCAAAGAAAATGCATTTTCTGCTTAGATTTTAAGTTTAAGTATAAAACACTAACAAGCATACAATACATATTTTGATGCATTATGTTTTGGCGCCAACGAGAGCATTAACTTCGGCTCTGCTACACACTAACTTCGCTTCATGGCTCCAAGTTTCACGTATACTTTCCCATGCATAGAATAACAGCAGTATTTTTTTTTCTTTTTGAAGGTCTGACGCATATGTAATTATTTCCCGCTGATATTTTGGGAGGCACTCATGCAAGTAAAAAGACCCATACCCTGGCAGCCCAACATCAGAGAGAGCTAATGCTCTTTTTTTTACTTTGCAAAACAATGCATCGGACTTCAGCAATTGAGAGCGATCATTGAACGAAAACAATTTAATAATAATAGGGGACACATTTTTTGTCTTCAGCTTTTGAGCTTGGTAAGCGAAAGGCATCACGTATGGGAGGAGGTCGGTGCTTCGCTACCTTGAAAATATTTTCAAGTATTTGATTTAAGCACTCACCTTCTTGTTGACGCATACCGTTTATAATAAGGTCAGTGGCCACTGCTCTGCTTTCGAGAGCGCTCAGTAGCGCGACACACTAACTTTTAACAATTTCGCAATAGAGATATTTATCATTAACGTATACTGTTTAATTTAGCAACTGTGCGATTCACTAACTCGGATTTAACAATAACGTGCAGCTAATTGTTTAAAATGATGACATGTGGCATCTCAGTCGAAATTGACTAGAACGTTGCTTAAATGTTAAATGCAGCATTTGCCAGCGCCGCCAAAATAGACGTCGCAAGTTCGATACCAATAACTAGGAGACATTTTTTCTATAATATATTTTTTTTTAAATAAATACTTTTTTTTTAAATATAGAAATACTTCTTGCTAAAAAAATTTGTTTTTAATTTATTTTTATTTTAACCAATATTTCAACGACACCAACGGTTAACGTGATAAAATATCAATTTACAAATCGACTACGATAAATTAACGATTGAAGAGTTGACAAAAAGTTAGTGAATAGCATAGATAGTTAAAATTATTGTTACGTTAATTTATCGTGGACAAATTGTGTTAAAACAGTTAGTGAATCACAAAATTGTTTAAATTATTGTTAAGTTAATTTATCGTTGACAAATTAAAAGTTAGTGAATCGCGCTACAGCTGAGCCCTAGCAGCAATCAATTCACCGCGGAGAGTGAGAAAGTCAGCGCAAGCATTTTCAACTTCAGCGACCCTTTTGTCTATGGCTGCCAAACCTGTTTTGAGATTCGCTATTTCAGCGGAGAACTCACCAATTTTCTGCATAACTCTCTCTTCCGACTTTCCCATCAATGCAGTCACATGGGTCAATAATAGATTCTCTCTGCTGCTGCAGTTTTTGCTCCATTATATCAGCCATATGCTTGACGATATCTTCTCCTTATTGCTCAAGGTTTTTCACCATCCTATCGAATGCAGCAGACGCCATCGTTAGGGGAGTTGTAGTCAGGAAAGCTGCATTTCGAGCGAGATTTTTTCGTGACATTGAACTTTTGTATGTACTTAATAAGTATGTTGAAGTACGTTTTCAAGGAAAAACTTTAATATTAACGAGCACCAAACAAAAACACGTCCTACTCAATTGACATCTATATACACTTGTGCTCATACAATTAAGCCATACGAACGGCAAAGTATACAAATTTTTTTTTTCGCAATTTTTGGAATTGAACAAAATTAAATTGTACAAAAATATTAAAGGAAATGCATACAAATTCAATGTGCCTACAGATTTCATGTGTTAAAATTAAAATGTTCGTACAATAGGAGATTTAACCTTCGTAGGTATGAATTTTTGTGCTCATATAATTAAGCCATCTGTGAAAAACTCCGATTAATGCCAAAAAATTCAGGTTTTTTTCTCAAAATATACCTTATTTAAACTAATGCTTAGTTGGAGAACCAATTTTTGGAGATAACTTCGTTTCTGCGGTTATTCGTGGTAGCCACAGGTGGCCTTCATTGGGCCGGAGTAATGTTTCAAATTCTTTCTTTACGATTTCCCAAAAAGTAGTCTTATTTCGGGGTTTTCTTCCCCCGACTGGACTTTTAATAATGTCTCTTAGATTTTTGATCTTGTTTAAGTCCGGACTTGGCGCGAGACGCTCGGGAAATTTGATACTGTTGGTTTCAATCCAGCTCTCAACAACCCTAGAACACGGTTTGGAGTCGTTATCTTACTGGAAAATCAAAGAAAGCGAGAGATTTCCAGAGTTCTTTCCTTCTGAGTGGTTCGCTATAATATCTTCGTATATTTCGGCCGAAGGTTTCCTTTCAATTGGTGCTATCGGACCTACTCCACATGGGGTGAAGCATCCCTATGCCATCACCGGCGAGCTACCATGTTTAAAGGGCTTTTTGCGTGTACATGGGGTTCAGTTCCTGTAATGGCGGACGTCTGACATAAGGTCTACTATTATTTCCAAACACATGAAACTTAATCGACACGATTAAATTTAAGAATTCTCCATCTTTTTGGTTATTCTTTCGAGCAAAGCCTAGTCTCCGGTTGATGTTTTTTTGGGAGCATTTGGTTACCGTCGTTCGATACGTCTATTCAAAGATTTTTCCGCCCATCACCGGGGGACTGTTTTGGACAATATTTTTATATTATAAAACTGTTCTATATTTGTCCATATTTCCGTGTATGTCTTGAAAGGATCCAGTATACCCGAGCGAACTATTACCTGATCGTCGTTCGGGTCGTGTTTCTCGGTAACTTTCGGGGTAAATCGGCAAAAGTTTTATGTTTTTGATAAAACTGTATTGCGCTTCACATTCCTCCTCTATGAAATCCTAAAATTTCTGTTACTTTACATACTTTTCTTACACTTCTGGAAACTCTCCCATACATTTCTTTCGTATGTAGTTGAACCTTTATTTTTGGCCATTTACTTAATTTTTTTGAAATAATCTCCTTGAGAACAGTTTGGTTGAATGAACTTAAATATTTTTTATAGTAAATGACCTCATCTTGTCTTCAAATCACAGTATTTTCTAAAATGGCTTAATTATGTGAGCACGGAAAAACCAATGAAAAGCGAAAAAACTTCAAAATTTTCGGAAACGACAAAATTAAACGGGATTTCGTCCACCTCTATAAACATTGCAAAGATAACAAAATATTTTTGCATGCAAGAGATTAAAACTGCAAAATAACTTCAATGAATTTTTCTGTGAAGTATTATTTTTCAGTACAGTGGCTTAATTGTATGAGCATAACTGTATATAAAATTCAAATTATGTAAATATATAGGTATAGATCCACTTGCGTCCTAAACGAATAAGCCGATCGTAACCAAATTTTACACACCCACTGGATATCTTCCTGGGATGGTCACAGGCTAAAAAATATTTTGATATATATAGGGGGCATGGCATCTCCCATACAACTGGAATTTTCCATTGTCCGTATCTCCGGAAGTATTTATGTTAGACCATTGAAACTCGGTAAGGGGTTATATGGGATCGATCCCTACCACCTACAAAACAACTGGGTATAACGAAAAAGTGGGCGTGGCACCTCCCATACGAATGAAATACTTCTTAGTCGATACCTCTGGAAATATTTAGGTTAGACCACTGAAATTTGGTGAGAGATTATATGAGATCGATCCGTACCACCTCCAAAAAAAGTGGGGATAACGAAAAAGGGGGCGTGGCACCTCCCATACGAATGAAATACTTCTTAGTCGATATCTCTGGAAGTATTTAGGTTAGACCACTGAAATTTGGTGAGGGGTTATATGTAATCGATCCCTACCACCTCCAAAAAAAACTGGGGATAACGAAACAGGGGGCGTGGCACCTCCCATACGAATGAAATACTTCTTAGTCGATACCTCTGGAAATATTTAGGTTAGACCACTGAAATTTGGTGAGAGATTATATGAGATCGATCCGTACCACCTCCAAAAAAACTGGGGATAACGAAAAAGGGGGCGTGGCACCTCCCATACGAATGAAATACTTCTTAGTCGATATCTCTGGAAGTATTTAGGTTAGACCACTGAAATTTGGTGATGGGTTATATGTAATCGATCCCTACCACCTCCAAAAAAAACTGGGGATAACGAAAAAGGGGGCGTGGCACCTCCCATACGAATGAAATACTTCTTAGTCGATATCTCTGGAAGTATTTAGGTTAGACCACTGAAATTTGGTGGGGGGTTATATGGAATCGATCCCTACCACCTCCAAAAAAACTGGGGATAACAAAAAATGGGCGTGGCACCTCCCATACGAATGCAATACTTCTTAGTCGATATCTCTGGTAGCATTTTTGTTAGACTATTGAAACTTGGTAAGGGGTTATATGGAATCGATCCCTACCACATCCAAAAAAAACTGGGGATAACGAAAAAGGGGGCGTGGCAATTCCCATACGATTGAAATACTTCTTAGTCGATATCTCTGGAAGTATTTTTGTTAGACTATTGAAACTTGGTAAGGGGTTATATGGAATCGATCCCTACCACATCCAAAAAAACTGGGTAAAATGACAAAGTGGGCGTGGCACCTCCCATACAAACTTAATTTTTCAAGCTGAATATCACTAATAGGATTTAAGGCAGGGACCTAGAAATTGTTACAGAGCTATATGTTATTAAAACAATTTTTGCGCATAAAAGTGGGGGTTATCGGAAAAGGGGGCATGGCACCTCCAATACAAACTTAATTTTTCAAGATGAAAGCGTTTAAGGTTGGGACCTGAAAATTGATCAGGAGATTAACGATATAAATAGCTCTATGTGGCGTGTTTCCGTCAAGGAAAACCCTCCTCGCTATTTATTTACGCTCAGACAGAAAATTAAAAATATTGTGTATCGTGCAGCCATAATTTGAATACTAAAATTATATATAAAGGGTTTAGAACCAAATGGATCTAAGTGACTCCGAAATTGATTTGAGATAAGTATTCAAGTTTAAAGTTTACTGCCTTTTGAAAATTCTATGTAAAACCTGGGAAGGGCGTTTATTGTATGGGAAATAGATGACACTACAATGTCCGAAATGACTTGGATCTCTTTGCCAGCAAATAAACACCATATTTCACTATGCAAATGTGGGTATACCTCACACTTAAATCCTTTTAGTTCTGAGCCCTTAATATTGTAAGTTGTATACGCAATTAATTAATTATTAAAAAAAATAATTTATTTTTAATATGAAATCTTAAAGTATATTATTGATTTTGAAAGGTCCCCTAACTACTTACATCCCGAGCAACGCCGGGTACCCTGCTAGTTCTTAATAAAATACATGCGACTACATTACATAGTTCGCGTTGTTCTTCTGAGCGGTTAGGCAAAGGTCTAGCATTACGGTTACGGCGACCAATATTGCGTCATATTAGGGGCAGAATTACTGCTCACTAAAAGTTTACTTTTAAACTTAAGGAAAAAGAACTAAAAATGTATTATTGTCAGCACAAAAACTTCACTTTTTATTTATAAAAATTTTCAATAGCTGTCAATCACTGAATCCAATGGTTACGATTTTTTTTTTAATATTTTTCAATCATTAATTATATTAACTAAATTTTCCAATGGTTACTATATTTTTAACATAGGTCACGTTAGGTTAGGTTAAGGTGGCCGCTTCTCAACGGTGTCGAGAGGCGCACTTAGGCCGACTGGCCCATTGTGATACCACTGAGCGGGTTTAAATCCCTTCTACCTTTAAGGGCCACTTTCATAAAAGCCGGTTAAGCCTAATCGGTGATTAATTTGACAGCTAACCGTACAGAATACGTCAATTAAACTCCGGTTAGCGGCTACCGTCTTTTATGAGAGCGGCCCTAAGAGTAAGTGTTCAATGAGAGAACCACCCTGTGCGCTTAATGAAGAGCAGGATGTCTCCAATTTCGGCAGAGCCTATCTCCGCTAGGCCAAGGAGTAGGCACCTGCTTAGGCACACCAGCCGGGTTCTGGCTAGTGCGGGGCAGCTGCAGAGGAAGTGCTCGACACTCTCAATTTCCTCCTCGTCCCTACAGCTGCGACAGAAATCATTTGAAGGCACCCCCATGCGATTGGCATGTGCACCCATGAGACAGTGTCCCGTGAGCACCCCGATCAACAGACCAAGGAAGTTTGAGTATGGACTCGGTTCGTTTGTTGCAGATGCGTGGCCAAGTTTGCCTGGAAACCTCGCATGTCGTTTCCGTAGGCCATCTAGAGTTTGCCTTTTTGTTGAATTCACGATGGAGCCAGAGCTTAGTCGTGGCAAGAGGCTGGGAGATGTTCTCGACATACCACAGCTGTGGAGCATTTCGAAGACAATTCATTGAGCGATTGCCTACAGTCCTGAGCTACTTTCGAGGTAGAGTTACTACCCTGAAGAGCCTTGATCGCTGCCTGGCTGTCGCTGTATATGGACACAGATGTGCGGTTTTTCGATAGAAGCCAGCGAGCAGCGTCCTTTATGGCCGTAAGTTCTGCCTGGAATACACTGCTGGCTAGTCTAATGCTTAATCATAATGAAAGATCCACCGATGTCGTCGGCGTAGGCAATGATTTGGCAACCGGTGTTTTCCAGTTCCAGAAATAGGGTGTTAACGGTTAGATTCCACAGTAAAGGGGATAGAACATTAAAGGGGATAGAACTCCCTCTTGAGTCGGAGGGTCGAAGGCTCCGATTGCCCATTCGACTTTCTGGGGGGTGATTAGCCCCTCTATAGGGTCGTAAATAGGCCCGCTGTTGTCGGCTCCGAGGAACAGCCTGGAAAGTGCGTTTCCATTAGGAGTTCGACCATTTCACAGCTGGACTATGTCCAGTCTCCATCTGGTTTCTGGACGAAGGTTGGAACAGTGGGACTTTTCGATAGAACTTTAGCAGTCTATTCGCCTCTGAGTTAGTTTCAATGTTGGCCAAAAGTCCCTCCATGAATTCTCCTGGGCTTTGTTGACTCCTTTTTTGAAAGTTTTTAAGACCTGCTTATATTCGTGCCAAGAACCGGTCCGCTTAGCTTCGTTAAACATTCTCTTTCTATTTTTCCTGATTCGAGAAATTTCGGAGCTCCAAAAAGGTGGTATCGTCTTCTTCCTCGGTCTGGTAACAGGACAGGATACGTTAAAGGCAGCGTTACAGGACTCTGTGATCAAGTTTACCGTTTCGTCAATTTTAGAAGATGAGTCGAGTTCACCAACCGAAGCCGACTCGTTTTCCAGATTAATGTGCGCTGCATCAGATCTTTGCGGTAGACAGAGTCTACCGTGAGAAGCGTGTTTACAAAACCTCTCTGAACTTGACAAGACAACTTTTACGTAGCAATAAACAAACTATTGGGTAATTTGCCGTAAATTATCCGTAAATTATCCGTGAAACAAAAAAATTTGCCGCGGCCCTATTTTAGAAAATATCGTTTGCCCCGCTAAGTTCATGTGAAGTTAGCGGGGCAAACTCCAAAAAACTAGTAAAGAGAACAGTTAGATAAACAATTCTTGCACTGGAATTTGCCGTAAATTATCCGTAACTGATTGGCATATTTCAAAATTTAAAAAAAAAAAATTTTAATTTTTTTTCTGTTTGCCCCGCTAACTTCATATGAACTTAGCGGGGCAACTTTTCGAAAACGGATTTAGAGACCTGTTAGAACAATATTTCTTGCACTGTAATTTGCCGTAAATTATCCGTAATTGAGTGGCATATTCAAAATTAAAAAAAAAAAAAATTTGAATTTTTTTTCTGTTTGCCCCGCTAGCTTCATGTGAACCTACGCACTATATAAATGGCTCTTTTTAACTATCCACTGATGCAATTTCACTTATCGCTATATAGAAATTTCTCATTATAAACCAATTAGAATTTCGCATTAGAATTCGATTCGAAAACTAACCATTTTCTCGATATCGGGAACTAAGTCCCCTATTGTGGAGAACGCTGTAATTCGCGACAGTTTCTCAAATCGTTCTCCAACCTTCTACCTTAGGGAATAACATTAGAATTCGAGTCGTTTTCTAATCGTCCTCGAACTTAAATGTTTGCTGGGTTAATACGGGACAATGTTTAGCGAAAGTGTTAAGGATATTAAAGAGATATTGGCGCAAGCTACACTGCTAATGAAATGCTGAGATTGAAACCGTTAAGCAGCGAACGTTTTGTTTATTTACAACACCAGATAGTAAATTTCGATGAAGTGGCGTGTATAACGGGACAATTTTGAGCGAAAGTGTTGAGGACATGAAAAGAAATATTGGCGCAGGCTGCACTGCTTTGAAATGCTGAGATTGAATCCGTTAAGCAGCTTCTCTGCCGCAGTTGCTATAGCGATAAGTGAAATTGCATCAGTGGATAGTTAAAAAGAGCCTATATAAATGTGCGTAGGTTCACATGAAGCTAGCGGGGCAAACAGAAAAAAAATTCAAATTTTTTTTAATTTTGAATATGCCACTCAATTATTTTTATTTATTTATTTCTTTATTTGTAATTCAGTCTACAGATGTAAGTTCTTACAGACTAATTGTATTTATTAGATAAAAACAATAAAATATATATACTCAATTAAATCTAGTTTATATTTAATTAAAAATAGAAAAAAGATTTATCTTAAATCTAGCAATGCTTAAATTGAAATCAAGAAAAACAGAATGTGTGTTACACAATCTGATACACCTGGCGATCGGTTCATTTAAAGAATAGTTCGTGGTATGCACCGCATCAGCAAATATACGGTTGTTCCTTAAATTGCGCGGAGGGTCATATAAATTTAGCAAATTAGTTAATTCTACACAATTTATATTCCCATTTATCACGTTATATACAAACATTAACGCGGAATAGTCTCTTCTATCCTCTAGGGACTGTAACCCAATCAATTTCCGTCTCCCAATGTAGGGAGTATATTCCCGCCATGAAACCTTACGCATTACAATTTTAGTAAATATCCTTTGCACTCTTTCAATTTTGATCGAAGGCGATCCATAGTACGGATTCCATACTATTGAGCAATACTCAAGACGGCTTCTTACTAGCGACGTATAAAGCGACTTTAGAGTAAAAGGATCTCTGAAATCCTTGGTGTTTCTTCTTATAAAGCCAATCATAGAATAAGACTTTGACACAATATAGTCTATGTGTTTCGCAAACGTAAGTTTGGAGTCAAAAATAACACCCAAATCCTTGATTTCGGATTTAACTGATAACGGGTGGTTGTAAACTTCGTAGTTGTAAACAATATTAGGACTGGACTTCCTAGTGAAAGTAACAACGCTACATTTTTCTAAGTTTAAACTTAAGCAGTTTAACGAACACCACTGTGCAAATGCATCGAGATCCGTTTGAAGACGATTACAATCTGAAAGATCCTTTACAGCAGAAAATATTTTTACGTCATCTGCGAACATAAGGCATTGTGCAAATTTTAAAAAGTTGGGCAAGTCATTAATAAATAATAAAAATAAAAGCGGTCCACAGTGAGTGCCCTGTGGAATACCAGACCATGCATTGATTACTACTCTGGATGTTGTTGATCCAATTTTGACAAGTAGATTGCGGTTAGTCAGAAAGCTTGTGTAAAAGTCTAATAACTTACCACTGACACCGTAACACTCTAACTTATGTAAGAGAATATTGTGATTAACTTTATCGAAGGCTTTGGAGAAGTCTGTGTAAACTACATCCAATTGCGAATTATTTGAAAAAGCTTTAACTATGTTGTTAGTAAGAAGCGTTAAGTTGGTACCGGTTGATCTGCCAGGGAAAAATCCATGTTGACAGTCAGTCAAACTGTTCCCCACGTGATCGAACAACTTCGACTGAATTATGTGGTCGAAGACTTTGGCTAGCGTGCTCTGCTTGACTATAGGTCTATAGTTACATACATTATTGCGGTCTCCAGATTTATATACTGGGGTAATATGACATAGTTTCCATTGACTGAGAAAAATTCCTTTATCAAGACAGACAAAAGATGCGAAATAGGAAAACTTAATATGTTACAACAGTTTTTGAAAACAAGGGCAGAAAAACCTTCAGAATCAGGTTTGAAACTAGGCTTTAATGATGAAATGGCAAGACTTACATCTTCCTCTGAAACAGAAAACGAGGTTATTAATGGCAAGGAAGTCAGTGCTGTAGATGGTACTGAAATCGAGTCATATCTACAGTAGACTGTTTGAAAAAATATCGCGAATAAATCAGATATGTCTTGGTTATTGTTCGAAGTACTGCCATCATACTCTAAGCTAGTTGGGAATCCATTAGTTTTCCTTTTGGAATCGATATAATGCCAAAATTCTTTGGGGTTTGATTTAAGATTGTTTTCAGTTCTGAACATGTATTGTTTATATAAAAATTTATGAAGGCAATCAAACTCTTTGCGCAATCGAAGGAAACAAAGTTTATCACGCTCAGAATTTGTTCTTTTAAATTTTTTAAGACTCTTTGTTTTTCTATTTTTTAACGTTACAAGCCTCGAGTTGAACCAAGGCGGCTTATTTCGAATGGTGGTTCGTCTAATAGGAACAAAGTTAGAGATTGCTGAATGAAGTATATTATTAAAGTGATCATAGAAAGTTATGGGGCAATTCAAATTGTTGAGAAATGTCCAATCTATGGAATCGAAATAAGCTGACATGGCAGCGTAATTTGCCCTCGAGAAATTACGTTCTTCTATAGGCTGATAATCAATATTACTAAACCAGTAGAATTGTATTGAGACGGTGATTGCATTGTGGTTAAAGCTATTTTTTGATATCGGACATAAACATTCTTCGCAGGAAACTTTAACATCGCTCGAAGAAAATACTAAGTCCAATATTCTTGAGTTACCATTCGCAATCGAATTTCTTTGTTTAAAACCGTATGAAAGTAAGGTACTAACCACGTATATGTCGATATCTGAACCGAGGCCGTAGGCTATAAGATTATCATTAGAACCAGACCAAGAAATATTAGGTAAGTTAAAGTCTCCCAGAAAAATAATTTCAAACGCCCCTTTGGATTTATTGATTAAGCTAATAACATTTTCTAAGTGACTTTTATAAATAGTTATATCACTACCCGGGGGTATGTAAGATAGTACAAATATTAATGATTTGGCCTTTGAAAACATGACACTTACGCATAGTTGATCTATTTTACCGTCAACCAGGTTGATAGGAATTACTTTATTACGTATGTCTGCTCTTATGGCGATTAGTACACCGCCACCTCTTTCAAATCCAGTAGCCCGAGGGTCACGATCCTTGCGGTGAACGTTGTAGTAGCCGTCAAAATACTCAGAAGAATGTATGTTCTCATTAAGCCAATTTTCCGAAATAGCAATGAAGTCGAATTCTCGTAATGATGTGCAGCGATAAAACTCCAACGATTTGGTTCTCATGCCACTCACATTATGATAATATAGGGAATATACCTTTAAATCTTTATATTCGCACAGGTTGGCTAATTGCTAATCCTTATCGGACACCGGGGCCGATCTAACTAATCTTTTGAAGTCCTTAACCTTAACATTAGCAGGCCACAATGCAGGATTCAGAATTAAATTAATTTTACGAGGCGAAATACCGAGCTTGAAACTGATTTTTCGAAGTTTCGTTGTATCAGTATCCTTTTTGATTAGTGGAAAACAGGCTATTTCATCAGCGTCGATATCAGAGTTATTAGTGACATAAGATATGATACTATCGGCAGTAACAGAGGGCTTGAAAGAGGAGATATGAACCCACTTCTTCGCATGCACTAGGCCGGGGTATCCAAAAGTGGTGCTTTTCGAGAATTAGTTGAAAGCGAGGCTTTGTTCAAACGAGAGCCAGTACTATCCTCACTTCCTATCTTCTTGCTTACTTTTGGGATTTTATTCTTTTTTCTTTGCACTTGCGTCCACTGTGCAGGAGAGTTTAAATTGTTTTTATCAAATTCGGATGATTTTGTTGTCAGACTCTCATCGTTATGGGTTGAGAGTGTAGCATTATTAGAACTATTAGTTGAAATATAATTGACATTAGCAGCATTATCAGAGAGAGGATTAGTGGCGGGAGAGTTAGCAATGGGATCATAAGCAGCGGGAGCGACATGCATTACACAAGTGTCAGCATCGGTAGATATAAAAGCATTATCATCACTCGTAGATGTGCGTTGAGATGTTTGTTTTTTATAACATGAACAGCTACTAGGCTTCTGAATACCTTTAACATCTATAGAAAGCGAAGGTATAGACGAGCGCAAAGAGCGTACTTCAGCCACCAGCAAATCTGACTTGTCGCTGAGAAGTCTATTTTCATCTCGAAGAGAATCGAGGGCAGCAACAATGCGCTTATTTTCTTCTGCGAGAGCGGTTATAAGCTTTAGAGCCTCTTGTAAAGCCGTAGTTTGATGAGATGGTTGGTGATTAAGCTCATTAATGACAATTTGAGAGCCAGCATTGGCAACTGTTGTTGCAATTGGGAGATTATTGGTAGTTTGATGAGATGGTTGATGATTAAGCTCATTAATAACAATATGAGAGTCAGCTTTGGCAACTGTAGTTGCAATTGGAAGATTGTTTATGCTAGGTAAGCTGTCAGCTGATGGAGAACTCTGTGACATAGAGTCATCCAAATTAATTATAGGTGGAGGTGAGCGAAGAGAATTTCGCCGAGAACTCATACACACACCACATGTAAATTGTTGGCCGGACTTAAGCAGATACTCAATATCAGCTGGGCGGACATTAACACACTCCATATGAAACAGTTCATTGCACTTGGCGCACATTACTGTAGGCTGCGCTCTCTCAACTTTGTTTCGACATACACACGGCATAGTTATAAACGATGATTAGGAAATTAATATGATATTAAATAGAGTCACTGCCTCACATATGTACGCACGTATGTATAGTACTATTTACATTATTTAACAAATATTTTAAAGAAATCATAGAGTCACTATCTCGCAAACATAAAAATTTATTTATTCAGGTTCACTATATTTTTTCCATCAATAGCAATCGAATAAAAATGAAATGCAAAACCAAGCGGAGAGCGATCAAAAACGCGTCCGATCACTTCAACGCTTACAGTGATATATATTACGGATAATTTACGGCAAATTCCAAAGAAAGAATTATTTTTCTAACTAAACTATTTTTCTAAACTAGGTAGTGAAAAGTTGCCACTAATATTTCACATGAAGCTAGCGGGGCAAACAGAAAAAAATTCAAATTTTTTTTTTTTTTTAATTTTGAATATGCCACTCAATTACGGATAATTTGCGGCAAATTCCAGTGCAAGAAATATTGTTCTAACAGGTCTCTAAATCCGTTTTCGAAAAGTTGCCCCGCTAAGTTCATATGAAGTTAGCGGGGCAAACAGAAAAAAAATTAAAATTTTTTTTTTTTAAATTTTGAAATATGCCAATCAGTTACGGATAATTTACGGCAAATTCCAGTGCAAGAATTATTTATCTAACTGTTCTCTTTACTAGTTTTTTGGAGTTTGCCCCGCTAACTTCACATGAACTTAGCGGGGCAAACGATATTTTCTAAAATAGGGCCGCGGCAAATTTTTTTGTTTCACGGATAATTTACGGATAATTTACGGCAAATTACCCAATAGTTTGTTTATTGCTACGTAAAAGTTGTCTTGCCAAGTTCAGAGAGGTGTTTACAAAGCGAATGTGATAGGGCGTTCTTGAAAACGTTCCAATCCTTTCTCTTCCTATTTCTGTTAGCTGCAAGAGGGGTGGTCTCACAAGGAGACAGAAACAAATGTATTTATGATCAGAGAAGGAGTTGTCCTTTGAAACATGCCAGTTCTCAATTTGACCCAGTGCCAGGTCAGAGATTATCGTAATGTCAAGGACTTCCTTTCTATTTTCAGTTACGAACGTAGGTTCGATTCGTGTAATAGAATAAAATCAAGAAGGCACTCACCTCTAGGGTTGGTATCCGTAGAACCCCATGCTACGTTATGTGCATTGGCGTCAGCTCCTATTATAATCGGCAGCTTCCGTAGATTTGTCTCCTTCACTGCGTTAGTAAGGCAGCTTGATGGTAATTGAGGGGCTTCGTGCGCCATATAGGCTGCAGTTAGCCAGATTTGCCTGCCTTCAACTTCGAGGCTGATGCTCACTGTGTCTGCATCACTGAAATTGGATAACAGAAAGTAAGAGAGGGTCTTCTTAACAAGGATGCCTACCTATAGCTAGGGTCGTTACCACCTGGTAGGCATCCGAAGTTAATCCGCACACCATGTTACCGACGATCCAAGGTTCTTGGATTACTACGAGCTCCTCAGCTGTTTCGCCGAGGCGCAAGAGAAGGGCAGCCGAAGCTGCCTTGGAGTGATGCAGCTTTATTTGTAGAACCCGCATCATCAGAAATTTACAAATCGGTGTCCGAGCCCGCGCCCATCGCCACCGTCTCTACGCGTTCGGGAGCGCAAGAGAAGGGCAGCCGAAGCTGCCTTGGAGTTATGCAGCTTTATTTGTAGAACCCGCATCATCAGAAATTTACAAATCGGTGTCCGAGCCCTCGCCCATCGCCACCGTCTCTACGCGTTCGGGAGCGGCTATGACTGTGATGTCAAGTGCCGCGTGCTCCGCATCAGAGTCCAGTAGCTGGCTTTCGGACCGACACCGAGGCAGTATCGCTCCCGGAGTCGTTCGCGGTATCGTACCAGACCAGCGAGTGCGCCCTCCCAGCGGGGTCACTGAGGATGCTGCCCGTGGGACCTTCACCGCCTTGGGCGGTCTGAGAGGCGATGGGGGTATCATCCGTTCCGCTGAAGGCGTTATCGGCTGAAGGGCCCCCATCGCTAACTTTATTGGAGGGACCAGGTCTACTCGTGGTGTCTCCTGGTTTTACCCTTCCTGGTTCATCCGTTGCGGTTTCACTATTCTTCTGCATCCGCAAGGTGATGAGTAAAAGCAGTAGCTGATGACTCCACCACAGGCTTCCAGAGCAGGGAGAGACTCTTCGCTAATGACTAGGGGCACATAGCGCTGCTTCTCCCTGACCTCACTAACCCTAACTACCCTCCATTCGCTGGTGGGTACCCCTGCGTTCCCGTCCTGGATGATCTTCAGGATGGCCTCTGGCGTCGACGGATCGGCCGCCGGAATCCAGGCCCAGGCCCGTAGCCTGCAAGGAATCTCGTTCCGGATAATTGGTGCAGGGCCCGGAAATTTCTCGAGCACTTTTCCGTAGACCCCGCACTGACCAATTAACACCGACTTCCAGTAGTCTGGTGTAATTTTTCCGTCTGGGTGCCTTCCAGAACCGCGAGGGTGAGGTGCTCTTTTACAACATCGCTAAACGGTCAGGGTGGGTTCACCGCAGCGGTTCTCGGGGATGTCGCCGAGGGTCTGTGCCTCTTGGATTTACTCGCGGTGCTTTCCAGAGAGCGCTGTCTCTTAGGCTTTTTGGTCCTCCGTTAGTGCGCTGGGGGGCACGCTTCCCAATCGCGACACTATTTTGGCCGCTGATCTGCGGTCACGCTGCGCCCTAACGGAGGGGAAGATTTTCCGCCCGTTTTTCGGTGCTGACCGAGCAGCAATCCTAGCTGCCATCTGGGCTGTACGCATAGGGCGTTTGGCCGTCTGCTCAGTGCTCCCCGCGCATGTCGTACCCTCAAGGGGTTTAGGCGCACCACTTTGTGCATACGACCGATATGGGGTGGCTGCTGGCCTACCCGAACCCGTCGAAGCGGTACTCGGGCGAGTAGCCCTGGCTGGGCTGGCTTTGTGAGCATTTTTAACGCCTTGTCCAGAGGCGGAATTTTTTCCCGTGCACGGATCCGAGGCAGAGTTGTTTATATTCATTTCATCTGGTTCTTTAGTTACCTATTTAGCCGAAGCCTTTCGGTAACCATAAAAATATAAAAAGGGGAAGGGAACGGACGACTGCGGCACCGCCCCACACCGCAGCAAGTCCGATTACTCCCGGAGGTGGACCGGTATCCGGGAGGCTCCGTTAGAATACAGTCGGAAGCCCCTGACTGCAAACCACCCAGTAGGCACGGAAGCGTGACACATTGGGTTAGGGGGGAGGGTAAGATCGACACCCTCCGGGTCTAGAACCGTAGTGTTCAGGGTGACCTCGTGAAGGTTACGGCCAGTGTTCCGTTGCATGCTCGCATGCCTTGGGGCTAAAGCCTTCAACATCCGCAGCCATAGCAAGATGGCTTAGCCGCACATGACGGTCTTGGTGTGGGAGAGGCTAGGAGCCTGGAAGTCCGGCCTCTGTTTTCCGCGACTCCACACCCCGCACTTGGCTTGACTCCAATATTATATTTTTACCATATCCCTTTCATCATATTTTCTTTTTAAATTTCCGGTGGTGCACCTGTAATTTGTTAATTAATACGCGAACTAATTGCACTGAAGTGTGGTGAGGCGAGCTGCGGTTATGTGAAGTAAGCTGCAGTAGCTCAGGTGAGGTATCTATCCGAACGTTTCCCCTCAAAGCGCTGGCGGATGCGCTGACGGACAACGGAAGAAATTGCAAAATCATATTGTCTAAGCTATATACTTATGTACGTATTTGCATAACCATAAGCGTTGACACCCGTATCGTACTAACACCAGACCTGGTTCACATTTTGGTCGATATCTCTTTAAAAGGTTCACATATGATCGTGAAAACCTGTTATCGTTAAAACCCTTATTAATACCTTTAATTTAATAATGCATAATCGCATCCTAGGTTCGCCTCTGGTCCACACATTCGACGATATCCAGGAAAGGGTTCTGATATGAATCTGAAATTGACCATTTGTTAAGACTCTCATCAATACCTTTCATTTGATAGCTATATTGTAGTAATATATGTTAAGGAAACCCGGGTCAACGTTATGACCTATATCTCCAAAAGCTGGGATTGGGACGCCATCGTCACCCCGCAAGTAAATTTATGGAAGGAACGTTTCCCTTCAAAGCGCTGATGCATATTCCAAACACAAACCAAAACCGAATCGGTAGTTTTGTGGTATACAATGTACTGAAAACGCAAGAAATTGTGAAGTCTCAGCTTTCCGCAAATTAAAAGGTTTTGAACTTAGGAAATGCGTACTTTCATGAATGAGATTCGATATGGCGAATAATATATTTTCCTTTTTTTTTTTGGCAACAGCATTTTTTTCTTTTTTCACAAACTTTATGTGCAATTCCAATGTTGCGGTTAGTAAAGGCAAACAAAAAATGATGCTATTGTGGACATCTGATAACCCTAAAAAATATTTTTTTCTTTTTCTAAACCGAGCTTGAGAAGAAGGTAACAAAATAGAAGTTAAACGAAGTTTGTGGGTAGAGTCGTTTGGGAGGAGTTCGCTTACGGACACTTTTTTGGATTCATTTTGAAATATAAGAAGATGTGCAAAAGTCCTTGTAGGTAGCTATCAATACGAAATTCAAAATTTTTGTAGCGGCGCTCTTAGGAAATGCGTACTTTAATGATTGAGAGCCGATATGGCTAATAACATAATTTTTTTTTTTTTTGCAGATATGGCAACATCGTTTTTTTTGTTTTCCATTTGAAATTATTTCATAAACGTTATGTGTAATTCCAATGTTGCGGTTTATAAAGAAAAAAAATGATGTTATTGTGGACATCTGGTAACCCTAAAAAATATTTTTTTTCTAAACCGAGCTAGAGAAGAAGGTAACAAAATAGAGGTTAAACAAAGTTTGTGGATAAAGTCGTTTGGGAGGAGTTCCCTTCCGGTCACTCTTTTGGATTCATTTTTATATATATGATTTAAAACAACTCAAAGCATGTGTACAGTAGAAATTTGACACACTACATTTAACTATGCCCGGGTATTACCCGGTTAATAGCATGCCCGGACAATAATGTGCAAGGGTACCCTCTTACCCGGGCATTACCCGGGTCTTCTGGTATCATCAGCTCCAGTATATATATCGTGTTTACTAGGTATGGCTACAGTATTAGGTATGGGTATATTAAAAGGAAGCTAGCGGAAAACAAAAGAGAACAAACAGCTGCTGGTGGCCGTCGACACAGGCAGCAATGAATGAAATGGAGGAAGCTGTCATCCGATTGACAGCACTAGAGACTAGCACGAATGGAATTGAAAACACTGTGAGTGCTGGGATACCTGTTGCAGCGGATTGTGATAATGAGATCGAGACTGACATATCAATGGCGTCATCGAGCCGCAGTCCAGCACTTCCGAGGCGTGTTTCCCTTGCGCGCAAGCCAACTGATGCAAATACAGCAGAAGTACTTCAAGAAAATTTTTTGCATCAAAAGGAATTGCAGGAAAAGACCATAGCACACTATTCAATACAGGAACAAAAGCTGGAACATAATGGAAAATCACTGCAACCTAAAGAATGCAGAAGTGGAAGAAACTCGTAGACACAACCAATCCATGGAAGATTTGATCAGTGCTAAAAATTCAACAAAAAAACAAATGTTATTACTTGAAGAAAAAGCCCAATAAGCAAAATACGCTTACTATAAGCCTACAATAAACTTACTTTTGTAATCTTTTCGCTTGGAAAACGTTTACTATAATCATTGAAAAATGTTTGGAAAACATTGTAGACTCAACGAAAGTTGTCCCTTTTTAAACAATCGGAATTGATGTTTGGAAAACAATGTTTAATAAACGTTTTATTCAATGTACAGTAAGGGTTTGTTGAAAACTGATTGACAAAACTCCAATTTGGGCAACAACGGTGAAAACGGGCCAATAGCCTAACGAATGTGTTGTGGGATTTTGCTCCGAAGGTTGCTGGTTCGAATCCTTACCATTTCCTTAACTTTTTTTTTTAATTAATTATTTAAATATTATGTTTTATAATAAATTCTTATTTGGTGAAAGAGGAGATAAAGGCCCAGTTTTTGTATCCTGCTTGCAATTTTTTATGCGGTCTGCATCTGCAAGGCAAATATGTGCATTTTTTCTGAGAAGCCTGAGGGTGTCATCGTTTTAAAAAACCTTTTCAAATAATTTTTCATGTTGCCTCTAGAGGGGTTCGAACCTAGGTCCTTCTGTGTGGTAGGCCAGCTGCACTACCGTCACACCACGATGCCCATATAACAAAATCAATATAAATGAAGCATATAAAATTTCAAACATTATTTTTGAAAACTGACAAATTTTTCACCTCGCTGAGAGTTCACCTCAAGTAATTTATCCAAGGCTACCACACCATTGGAAAAAAATATCTAAACGTTTGTGAAATTTTTTAGTTATAAACTCGTTTGGAAAACATTTACTTTTTACGCTTGGAAAACATTGTTTAATAAACTAGCTTACTTCATTGTTTATTGGGAGGCTTAAATGCGATTTCCAAAAAAAAAAAATGAAATTTATACATGTGTAAGTATGTACATTAGAGTGGGTTGATTTAAAAAGTGAAAAATCGCCATAGCGGAAACTATTCTAGGGGTCATTATAAGCAACTCTGCTGAAGAAACTTTAGGTCTAAAGTTGGCTTGAAACCCCCGGAAATCGCGTTGAAGTTTCATAGTTAGGTAAAGACAATTTTTGTATGCGACCTCTCACACTGCGTGACAGCGAGCATTAACTTTTTACGATCGATGTCTGTACATTGCAGATTTTCCAAAAAAAATTGATACGGTCAATCAATATTAAGACAATAGAATCCAAATTAACCGTTTTTAGAATTTTTGTCAGTCTGTCTGTCTGTCTCACTGTTTGTAATCGCATCACTCAAAAACTGCTGAATGTAATTAAATGAATCTTTGGACATTTATTAGTAGACGCTCAATTTAAAATTTAAGGTATCCCTTATTTCAATAACTCGACCAGTTTCCGAGTTATCGACCAATAAGTGGGCCAGGGGTGACCAAAAATTTGTAAGTACAATATGGGTATGAAACGAAAGGTGCTTATGAGTGATTTCATAATCAATGTGATAAATTTCAATATCTCAGCTTGTTTCAAAAATGTGATGTGATGTATTTTGCCAAGTATAAATGGAAGGCTATGTTACTAAAGACTTTTTTTATTTATAGGATTCTAGGGTACCACACGATTCACATATTCCCAAATATGTGAGACGGAAAAACTTAAGGCTCGCGTGGGTCTTCTTTAGCACTTCATTTTATATTCACGAGCATCCAGAAGGCATCTGAAGCGGTTCTTAAATACACCTATGGTCCTTTCTATAGTATTTCTCGCTTTTGCATGTATTTTACTGTAGATTAGTTCGGCACTTCCTGTTGTAGGTGAACGAAAAGGCGCCACTAACCATGGTAAAATCATTTTACGAAAAAATTATTCAAACGGTCTATATGTGAATGCACATACCCAAAAGCCAAGAGTTTCGTTCGCCGTTTAGGTATTTATTTTCAATAAAAATTCGCGCGCTGCTTACGTTCCAAATATGAGCATCGTGGTTGCTGCCAGGATACTGCGCTAGAATTTTCATTTTATTATGGCATATCTGCAATAAATAAAAAATTATAAAGATATTTGCAATATCAGTTTTTGCAAGACTTACAATCATAGCTTTGATGCTTTAGTACCCTTTACCATTAAAATACATTAATTTTTCTTTAGCTGGTGCAACAATTTTAATGTGTGTTCCGTCTACACATAAAATCGCACCAGGAAATCCGAATTTTTGATAAAAGTCCATCTTTGCTTGTCTTTTGTCTTCGTTGCTCAAATCAAGATTCACCCACTGAGGACATAGATGACAGTGAAGAGTGGATAGCACGTCTTTTAATACGTCACAAAATGTGGATTGAGCCATGGGAGTGTCAAAGCCCTTCCCACTCCATGTTGGTACCCACCCTCCGCAAAAAAACGTAATACGGAAGTCAAAGGATGGAGCGAAGAGATGGAGAACGGCCTCTGTGAGCGTGCATTCCCATCTAGGATAGTTAAGACGTGCAAAAAGGCCGCCTTATTCAAGCGGTAATTTTTAGTAAACCTGTTTCATAAAATAAAGTTGACCTATGAAGTTATGAAGTTATTCCTATATTTACATTGTGTCCTCGACTTCGAGCGGATTGCTTGCGTCTCTTAATATTTTTCGTTGAATTTTCATACTCGATCTAGTACTTTAACCTTCCGTCTCCACCAACATTATAGCAAATGTCAACGAAGAATCCATAACACTTAAAAGCTTTGTTTTTTCAATATATGTATATTTCAGTTTAATTAAATTTATTTACCCTTGAATTTATTTAAATTTCAATTTATTGCAAAACGTCAAAATTTAAGATTTGCGTATGGCAACAACTTTTTCGAATCCACATGAAAAAATTGCTCTGATTCGGAGCGGACATTTACATTCGAAGACTTGCTACGATGGCTCGTGTGATAGGGCAGCTTGTGTGTCATGAGTGGCCATACCGCAGGGCATGTTTTTGGTATGGTGGGTTCAGTCGGAATAGGTAAGAGTTTATCCTGTTACAATATCCAGACCGAAGTTGTGGCAGCATGACTCTAGTTTCCCTCGTACACGTTCTTCCTCAGCAACAACAGTTGGCTGTGTGTCTATAACGGAATTCACAAGCCGAGATCTGAGGGATCTGTCTAGGGACTCAGTGTGGAGGTCATTTAGGGCCCGCCTGTTCCTTTTGTGTCTGGGGGCGGAGTTTCATCCAGTAGTTGTCGGTTTGGATGACTAGGTCTATAACAGCTCAGAAGGAACTGCCTACTTAAAAGTTCCGCATCCCCACGAACGTTGAGAATTTCAGCCTCTCAATGAAGGTGATCCTCAGACGACATAAGTAAACAGCCTGTGGCAGTTCTGATGGCGGTGTTTTGGCAGACCTTCAATTTCCTCCAATTGGTGTCGTGGCCGGTCCGCCAATAGCCTTATATGTGGGATTCTGCCAGCAGGGATAAAGCGGCCGGAGGCTGACCTTGCGAAACTCTTTTTCGCCTTACCGTACGTCCTTCGGTGTGGGTAAGGCAAAGAAGGAGCGCTCTGTAAAGTCCGTGAAGCGGTCGCAGTCCGCCTTACTCAAGTTAAGGTACGTTCGTTTTTCTGTCGTTATGAAGTCGGACGGTCGTTCAATGTAAAGTAGGATGGGTTGGTGGTCCGATAGCATTGGTCGCCAGTTTACGTGGTTGATTAGGCCCGCGCTTGAAATGGAGATGTCTGGCGTTACCTTTCACCTTGGGGGCATCTCCATTCAGTGTACAAAATGCCGAGTTGTCTGTTTGCCCTGCGAGTGCGTGCCCTCTGCTGTCTGCTGGCAAGTTAGAGTGCCAGAGATCATGATGTGTGTTGAAGTCACCTAGGATTAGGCAGTTATAACCTCTTAGCAGCGCACTAATATCAGGGTGGTAATCGCGGGGACAGCATGTTACAGGGGGAATGTATATAAATATCACTCTCAGGTCGACTTCTCCTGTCCGGACTGCTATACCCTGGCATTTAAGGGTAGAGTCTCTGGGGTCGATGTCCGGGGAAAATAGATTCTACCGTACGGTGTGGTGTGTGATAAATGCAAGGCCGCCCCCGTGACCGCTGGGACGGTCTTTCCGATGCAAATTGTACCCATCACGAGTACGGAGGTCTGAGTTTGCGTTCAGTTTTGTCCCCTGAATCGCGGCCAGTTTAATATTGTTCAACTTCATAAAATCTGTTATCTCCACGATCTTACCAGCTAATCCGTTGCAGTTCAGCTGTAGGATTTCGAAGGCTTTGCATAAATTCGTGTTCGAACGTGAAGGTGACTGATCCAACCGCCAACGATTCCGCGAGTTCGAAGGTTTTTTGTTTGATGCTAACGACGAAGCATATACGCGTAAATCAAAATATGTAGAAGAAAATCTAAGCGATAAGGATTTCGCTTCAATATGCAACATTGTATGCCTAAATTATAAGCAACAAAATCTAATGCTACATATATTTCAAAATTTACGAAAAGGGTGCTTGCTAAGCGCAAGTGCTAACGACGACAGCGACGGTGAAGGTGATGACGACGGCGGCGACGGCGGCGGTAGCAACAACGAAGGCAGAGGCAGAAACGAAGGCAGCGGCGTGGGCGGCATCAACGAAGGCAGAGGCAACGACGATGCAGCAAGTTCAAAGAGTAACGACGATAATGAGATTCAGCGAGAGCGACCGATTGGAGTGAATTCAACGAGAACAACAAATAGAAGAAGATACGAAGACAACGATTGCTTTTTGTCATTTGCTGATGAGGGTGAAATAAATAGAAATACAGACGTGGCGAAAGGCATTTCTACACAAATGTCACGGTTTGCTATAAATATTAGGGATTTTGAAGATTCAGTCCGAACATTTGACGGTACTGAAAAATTACCAGTGGAAGTATGGATTGAGGAGTTCGAAGAAACTGCTTCAATTATGTTTTGGGACGAATTTCAAAAATTCGTATTTGCAAAAAAATCACTCAAAGGACTGGCAAAAATGTTCGTATCAAGTGAAAGAGGCATAACATCGTGGACAAAATTAAAGTCTAGTTTACATGAAGAATTTAAGACAGTGACAAATAGTGCAAAATTGCATAAATCGCTTGTGAGTAAGACAATGAAAGAAATTAAAGTGTCCAAGAGTATTTTTTCAACATGAAAGAAATTGCGGCGCGTGGTAATATCGAGGAGCGTGCACTTATGCAATATGTGATTGACGGAATAATGGACACAAGTGTAAACAAAACATTTTTGTACGGTGCGAAAAATTTAAAAGAATTTAAAGAAAAACTCAAAGACTACGAATATATGCGTGAGAAAAACAAACAAGCGAAGAAAGTGCAGAGAAACGAAATTGACAAAAAGTATAGCGAAAGGAAAGATGATAACAAAAATACCAAACGTGATCTTATGTGCTATAATTGCGGTGTAGAAGGACACAAATCAGCAGAGTGCGACAAAAAAGAAAAAGGCACAAAGTGTTTTGAATGTCACAAATTTGGGCATATAGCAAAAGATTGTGCGCTAAAGAAAAGAAACACAGAAAAAAGCGTTAACACAGTGAGTGCTAAAAGCGATATCATGCGAAAGCAAATAAAAATTGATAATTTAAATTGTGAAGCTTTGTTCGATACTGGTAGTAAGGTGAACATAATAACATCGAACGTGTACAATGCATTAAAAAAGCCGGCGTTGTGTAACTCAAAACTTCTTTTGACGGGGTTTGGTAAAAAATGTAACTATAAACCAATTGGTGAGTTGACAAAAACAATAAAAATTGGCAATGATCTTTATGACATGGTGTTTCAAGTAGTGCCAACTGAGTATTTAGAAGTAGATGTAATTATCGGTGCTGACTTTTGTTTACTAGCCGATATAAATAATAACCCTTCTGGTCTCAGTATAAAGAAAATATACAGTGAAAATAAAATTGAAGCGTTCTCTGTATTTAACATTGAGATAGAGCCAACTATCGATTATATAAATATTGGCGAAAACGCTAGTGCCTATTCGAAAGAAAAAGTGGTTGATGTGGTGAAAAACTATAAGCCCAATAAGTCTAAATCTACTAATGTGCAGATGAATGTAATAGTTAAAGACGATACACCAATATATTGTACTCCGCGAAGATTGCCGTTTAGTGAGCGTTGTGTAGTAGACGACCAAATTGAACAGTGGCTAAGTGAGGGTGTAATAGAAGCATCGGAATCGGATTACAGTAGTCCGGTTGTGCTCGTCAAAAAACGCGACGGTACACCTAGGCTCTGTATAGATTAGACGGCTAAACAAAGTTATAATTAGAGACAGATTTCCGCTACCACTTATTGAAGACCAATTAGATAGACTGCAAAACGCGAAAGTGTATAGTACCATAGATTTGAAAAACGGCTTTTTTCATGTACCTGTGGCAAAAGATAGTCGCAAATATACGGCTTTCGTTACGCACGGCGGACAATATCAATTTTTAAAAGTGCCGTTTGTACTCGCAAATTCTCCCAGTGTTTTCCAAAGACATATAAATGCAATTTTTCGCGATTTAATGCGAAGAGGCATAGCATTGTCGTATATAGATGACATAATAATACCAGCTAGTGACGAAAAAGAAGCTTTGAAAAATCTGGAAAAAGTGCTAAGTGTGTGTAAAGACTACGGGTTACAAATTAACTTTAAAAAGTGCCAATTTTTAAAAAATAAAGTAGAGTTTCTGGGACATACAATTGAAAATCAACAGATTACTCCTTCCCAAAATAAAATCGAGACTGTGCTAAAATACAAAGTTCCACAAAATCTTAAGCAACTAGAAAGTTTCCTAGGTTTGGCAAATTACTTTAGAAAATTTATAAAAAACTTTTCATCGATTGCGAAACCGCTTAGTGATTTGCGAAAACAAAATGCAAAATTTATAATGGGTAAAGAGCAAATTGAATCATTTAAGATATTAAAGCAACTTTTGAGTAGAAAACCAGTTTTAAACATTTTTAATCAACGTTATGAAAATCGCCCGAAGACAAACAGTTTCATGCCGTATACTACATGAGTAAAAAGACGTCCGACGCAGAAAAAAAATATTCGAGTTACGAGCTAGAAGTGCTAGCAGCTATCGAGGCGTTAAAGAAGTTTAGAGTGTATTTGCTTGGTCTACACTTCAAACTGGTGACAGACTGTAAAGCATTTACAAAGACATTAGACAAAAAAGACTTGTGCACGAGGGTGGCTCGATGGGTACTCTTTTTACAAGAATATGACTATGTCGTGGAACATAGATCAGGCGCGCAAATGAGACACGCTGATGCTTTAAGCAGATACGCTGTACTTAGCATAAACACCGAAAGTATTTTAATACTCAAGACGATATGATTCAAACAATAGAAGAAGTACTAAAACACAAACCATCGCATGACGACTATTTCATAAAAAACGATATATTGTATAAGGTAATGAACGACGTGGAACTGTTGGTGATACCTCAAGAAATGCAAAACATAATCATTAAACAAGCTCATGAGAAAGGACATTTCGGAGTCAAGAAAACTAAAGAACTTATAATCAAAGAATATTTTATACCGGAGTTAGAAACGAAAATTCGAAACAGCATAGCAAATTGTATACAATGTGTTGTGAGCAACCGCAAACAAGGTAAACGCGAAGGCGAACTGCATCCGTTGAGCAAAGGTGAGCAGCCGTTACATACGTATCACGTCGACTATTTAGGACCACAGTAATCGACGCATTCACCAAATTTTGTTGGTTATACCCAACCAAGTCAACATCTGCAAAGGAAGTAATTTCGAAACTACAACTGCAAAGCAGCGTATTCGGTAATCCATATCAAATAATCTCAGATCGTGGCTCGGCGTTCACGTCAGATGACTTTAAAACGTACTGCGAGGCAGAAAATATAATACATTGCAAAGTAACAACAGGTTTGCCGAGAGCCAATGGTCAAGTGGAAAGGCTCAACTCGACAATCATCAGCGTTTTATCCAAACTAAGTGTGAAAGATCCAACGAAGTGGTACAAGTACGTAGACAGCGTGCAAAAAGCAGTAAATTCAACATACACAAGAAGCACTGGTCGCACACCGTTTGAGTTGTTAGTAGGAACGAAAATGCGTACCAAGGAAGATCTAGAAATAAGCAAACTAGTACAAGACGAAATTGTAAATAACTTCAACGACGAGCGCGAGATAATGCGCAAACAAGCAAAGCAACAAATAATTAAAGTACAAGATGAAAACCGAAAGTCATATAACCTTCGTCGGAAACCACAATCAAACGAACGCAGTTCGGTGGAGGACTCAAGCTAAAACCAAAATATTTGGGTCCCTATCGTATAACAAAGATCAAATCGAATAACACATACGACGTAGCCCGCACCTGCAAAGGTGAAGGTCCGAAACAAACAACAACATGCGCAGAATATATGAAACCATGGCCAAATAATGGCAAAATCGAAGACGCATTCGGGGCGAATGCATAGCAGGATGGCCGAGTTGTGCGATGGCAACCATTGCACCATCTCAACTCTCTTTCACCATTCTCCTTTCAACATCATTCTTGCACCATTCCCGATTAACCGATTGCTTAACTGCTGATTAACCGATTGCTTACACGAGCGAACAACAACAACAACGAGCGAACGATGGAGTTAGTTGGTTTTTACGAGACGTGCGCGACGGTTGATGATCGAAGAACAAAATCCATCTCATTTCCATTAAATTGAATTAATCTACTTTTCTGTGTTTAAACTATTTAATTTGTTAATAAAAACAACAACATTCATGTGGAGTTCCAATTAAATCAACACACGACCGTTTGGGTTTTATATTTTATTAAATAATTATTGAAGTTGTTACAGTTAATTTTACATATATAAAAAGGCTTATGCGCGAACTAAAACTATTGGCTAATATTTTGTCGGTCCGTGTCTCGCTGAATTCAAATTGCAACTGTCTAATCGTTCGTCAATGTCGTTGATGCTGTGTTCGTTTTTTCGTCGTTCTTTGAAAAAGGGTTGTTGTGCAAGGTTGCACTTTAGCGTACTTGCAGGATCGTACCTGCGGGCATGTTCAAATATAGGATACTTTCAGAGATTGCATATTAGGGTATGCAATCCCACATTCGACCATCCTGACTAATCGTTCGGCTCGAACGATGGGTCCCACTTTTTCATGTATTCGGCGACGGTGGTTGTTCGTCCCGGACCCTCACCCTCGCCAACCTTTTCCACCTCGTAGCGATCATGAGCCAAAACTTTCACGATCTTATAAGGACCAAGGTACTTCGGCCTTAGCCGAAGGCAACTTCCAAATTGAGTTCGCTTGATGGCGATCAACTCGTTTTGTTTATACTTTTCTGCCTCTTTTCTTTTTGTGTCGTAGGTACGTTTATTCTCTTTCTGAATCAACGCTATATTGTCTTTTGTCTGATCCCGTATCGCTTCGCGTTCCAAATCTAGCTCGTCAAAAGCTGCATCCTGTAAGAACTCGTTCAACTCAGACAACCCAGTTACCCTCATATCACACCCCGTCAGTATCCTAAAAGGTGCAAACTTTGTACTTCGCGTTGGAGTATTATTTATGGCCTGCTGTACCCTTTCTATATGCTTATACCAGCATTTCGGCTCCTCGGCGCACAACTTTGACAACATTGGTACAACTATTTGGTGCATCCGCTCGACTTGGCCATTTCCACGCGGAACTCCCGTTGCTATCAATAAATGCTCCACGCCCTCCTTTCGCAGTATCCTTTAAAGAGGTTACCTGTGAAAGCGGCTCCACGATCTGTAATTATACGCCTGGGGTTTCCGAAAATTGCTGCCTGTTTGGAAAGGCGATCGACAACAGCTTCAGCGCCAGTGTTTTTTGTTGGGTATAGCCAAACAAATTTGGAAAAGGCATCTACCACAACCAAAATATAATTATACGCCTTCTTTGTTTGCTCCATGGGACCAACGTGGTCTATATGGTAGGTGCTTAGAGGACGAGTCTCTTTATCGATGGGATTCAACATCCCTTCCTTTCTCCCAGCCTTTGCGTCCGTAACAATGCATTCCACACAACTCCTTACGATTTTGCCTATTTTTGAGATAAGTTGTGGAATGAAAAAGCTTTTCTCAACAGCGTCCTGGGTTTTCTTTATTGAGAAATGCCCCTGCTTGTGTGTTGTTCGTATTATCTCGTCTTCCATTACTGCTGGCACTACTATAAGTTCCTTTACAGGGTCTTTATAGAGCAGCTGGTGTTTCATGAAGAAATCTTCGTAGGTCTCTCTCTCTAGGACCTTACAAATTGCGCGGATCCATTCGTCCTGTTGCTGAGCATGCTTAAGTCTGTGTACTAATGAATCCTCAAGCATCAAGCATGCTACCCTACTTAACGCGTCCACGTGGCGCATTTTGGTTCCGCTGCGATGCTCTATCTCATAGTCATAATCCTGTAACATCATCGCCCAGCGAGTTACTCTTAGCGGGACGTCGTTTTTCTTCATTGTCATGGTGAACGCATTACAGTCCGTGACAATTTTGAAGTGAATTCCCATTAAATATACCCGCCATTTTTTGAGAGCTTCCACTATAGCTAGCACTTCCAGCTCATATGAGTGGTACTTCTCCTCAACAGGTTTTGTTTTTCGGCTCATATACTGGACCGGATGGAAAAGTTGGTCTTCGCTGTCTCTCTGTAGCAGTACTCCTCCGTACCCATACATTGAAGCGTCAGTATGAACCTCAGTAGAAGCCTTAGCGCTATACAGTTTCAAGACAGGTGCACTGACCAGTGCTCTTTTCAAGTGTTGAAACGCCGCCTGTTGTTCTTCCCCAAAAACAAACTTAGCCTCCTTACGCAAAAGGTCAGACAGTGGTTTGGCGATCACTGCATACCCTTCAATAAAACGCCGGAAATAAGACGTCAAACCCAGAAATCTTTGTACTGCTTTTCTGTCATTTGGGATGGGAAATTTTCTTACCGCTTCGGTTTTCACATCCGAAGGTTTAATTGTGCCTCCCTCCACCACATACCCTAAGAAGTCTACCTTTGTTTGAAGGAATTGGCACTTTTCCCACTTAATACGCAAATTGAACTGCGCTGCCCTATCCAATACTTTCTTAAGCTTTACTATCCCTTGATCCACATCCTTAGAGGGAATGATAAGATCATCCATGTACGTTATTACCGTGTCATCTCCAACAAGATCCCTAAACACGGTGTGAATGTACCTGGTAAACACTGCAGGCCAATTCGAAATTCCAAACGGAACGTACATAAATTCATATTGTCCTTGATGGGTAACAAACGAAGTATATTTCCTAGAGGCAGGCTCGACTGGCACGTGAATCCATTCCTTAAATCGAGAGTTGTGAATACGAGCGCTCCTTGCAGCCTTTCAATTACATCATCCATGAGCGGCATAGGAAAATTGTCTTTGATTATCTTTTCATTAAGGCGACGATAATCGCAGCACAACCTCTTAGTTCCATCTTTCCAGAGACCAGGACAATTGGCGATGCATACTCTGAGGTACTGGGTTGGATAATGCCTTCCCTTAGCCACTCTGCAACTTGATTGTCCACAGTGTGCCTGTCAGAGTATGACATTCGCCGTGGTCCTTGGAAAACAGGGTTATCGTCAGTTAAACATATTTTCATAACAACTGGAGATTCGTGGTGTTTTGCAGGCGAGTAGCTCTCCCCGGCAATCTCAACAGATTGTGCTTGTGAGCCTTTGAGGTGGGATAGGTCAATATTTACTTCCCTTTTAAGATTTTTATCAATAGACAAAGATAAGTCTTTAAACTCCTACAAGACACACAGCCCTAACTCCGACTCCCTCAACCCTGGAGACTCGGCCGGTTTACTCTCCCCTTTTGCCTTGAACTCGACATTGTCTTCAGAAACAATCAGGTCAACCTGCTTCAAGACGTTGTTGCCAATGATTGCCTGATACGCAATATCTCGCTCGCGGACGACGTGAAAAGTAACATCCAACTCGACGTCATCTGTCTTTAATTTTATATCGAAACCGCCAACCGTATGAAGGACAATGTTACCTATGCCTCTTAACTGGTGTCGCTCTCTTGACAGCTCAATATCTCCTAACATCAAGAGAACGTCGTACCTCAAGAGGCACAAGTCACACCCTGTATCCAGCAATGCCGAAAATGTGAAACTATTTATAGTCAGATCTTTAAAAATAACACATCCTATATGTGATGCAGCGCGTACCATTTCCAAAGTATTTACACGAGGTGTCTCTTGCTTAACTTCTTTTTTTGGGCATTCTGCAATACGGTGCCCAGGTTGGTTGCACCTAAAACATGTCGATTTTCGCGGTTGTTTACAGCCGCTGGCTAAATGACCTGCCTCACCACATCGATAACACTGCTTGGCCTCGGCTACTTGCGGCTTATCAACATTTTTGCTTGAGTCCGAGCGTTTTACCTGCGAAACGCTTGAACTGGGCTGACGCCCTAGCCGTATCTTTTCATAAATTATAATCTGAGCTTTTAACTCCACCACTGACCTGGCCTGGTACAAGTTTGACTTACCAGCCCTGGAGTCGGGAATACCCTCTATAAAGTACTCAATGAGACTCTTTTCATCTAAATTGATGGGTCTCCCTATCTCCATTAAGCTATAAAGGTATTCCCGATAGTCCTCGTTTGGACGTTTTCTACGGCTCCTAAGCTCACGATGCACTTCAATCGATGATGCAATAACCCCAAACTCATTCTTTAGTGCTTCCTTCAACAAACACCAATTATTTATTCCGCGTTGACTGCGCACAAAAATTTTAGCTGCCCCCTTTAACAGCTGCTTCCCGTAAATAAATTTTTGTAAATCACCCCACTGCACAGCTGTGGCATTGTCTTCGAAATCATCGAGCCATTCCTCAACCAAGGGATGCCCAGTACCACTAAACGATGTCATTGAACTTTCGATATCTCGCAATGTAAAAGCCGGACGACCACTCACCGCCCCCTGCTGCACATTGCTATGAAATGAATCATTGCTGCCGTCAGACCCATCGTCGTCACCGACGGTCAAACCATAATGCTTACAAAGACGGTCCTGTAAAGTAGCCTTTCGCCAATTAGTCGGAAGTCCTGCAGCTACCAATTTCTCTTTTAAGTCATTTACATTCAGTGCCAAAATGTCTTGTCTGTCCATGTCGAACTTACGTATACACTAAACTATGGTAACTAAGTCAAAAATTAAAAAATTTTTTTTTTTGAAATGTATGTTTGGAAAAAATATATATACATACCTACTGAAGGCTTAACTCTCAAAAAAGCAACAGTTTTTTAACTCAACTTCTTTTAAAGAACACGAAAGAAAAAAAAAAAAAGTCTTACTTACATACGTTTAATCGATCTTGCATTTCATATTTATAACTATTTTTTGTTTTGGTTAACACATTCGTTTTCTTTTTTTTTATAATTTGGTACGACACATAAAATGCTTTTTATTCAAAACTATCTTCCATTTCACATTCGTTTCTACCTTTTGTTTTGGTTAGCACATTCGTTTTCTTCTTCTTATAATTTGAACAGATATTCTTCTTTGCTTTTCTTTCCTTTGTTTTGATTTTAACATTCAATTCGTATTTTCTTTAAATCTTCTTTCACTTACTATCTTTACATTTACTTATATTTTCTTTAGCGTTTTTTATTGCTTTTATTGACAAATTACATTTCTTGAGCAAAATTCCAATATACTTTTACAATTACATATGCAAATGATTTTCTGCCATTGACATTTGCTTCAAATACAACACTTGCTTTTCAAATTTCTTTTAGTTCTATACATTTACACATTTAATCTCTCTAACAAACTTTTATTTCAACTTGCTACGTTTTCCGATTTTTATTATAATCACATTCGTTTTACTTACTTTAAATGTTTCTCTGCTGCTTCTACTTAACAATTTTCCCATACATATACTGACAACAACGTCGGCTTTACCCTTTTGTTTCACTGTTGTGCTCTCGCTCTTGCTTGTGTTTCGTCGTCTTCGTCGGCCACCGCCTTCTTAAAATATCAATTTCGATTTACGTACTCGCTCTTACACTTGTATTAGCCAGCAACGCATCTGCCCAGCATTGCACTCACTTTTCTCGGTGTATTTACATTTATTTCGACGCTTTCGCCAAATGCTCACAACCACTCTCGCAAAATTGCCTTGCTGTCCAGCAACGACATTCTTCTCTTTTGCTCACGCTGGTCAAACTTTCAGCCGTACTTATATATGTGTGACTGCGCAATACATTCGCTGCTTCTGCTTTGATCGACTGCGCTTGCCTACGTAGCGTAGCTTCGGTTAACGGTGCTTTGAACTGCCCAGGTCGCAAGTTGCAACACGTCCCAAGAGTGCAGCACCCAAAATGTTGGAAAGTTCGAGGGCTTTCTGGACACCACTTGTAATATGTACGTGCAAATGATATTGATGTACATTTGTACGCACGTATGTACTTATATGTTCTTTGATGTCTTCCCGATGCCAATTCTTATTGTTTTTTTACACATAAAATACTTGTTGGCATATGTTTTTGACCGCTTTTTCTTTCAATTCGATTAGAATTATTGCAATATATTTACTACAGTATAATATTCACTTGGGGCATACTCTGTAGCGTACAATGTTAGAAAATTTTTTCCACGATCACTTGGCAGGATTGCTATCCACGTCTGACACCACTTGTGGAGTTCCAATTAAATCAACACACGACCGTTTGGGTTTTATATTTTATTAAATAATTATTGAAGTTGTTACAGTTAATTTTACATATATAAAAAGGCTTATGAGCGAACTAAAACTATTGGCTTATATTTTGTCGGTCCGTGTCTCGCTGAATTCAAATTGCAACTGTCTAATCGTTCGTCAATGTCGTTGATGCTGTCTTCGTTTTTTCGTCGTTCTTTGAAAAAGGGTTGTTGTGCAAGGTTGCACTTTAGCGTACTTGCAGGATCGTACCTGCGGGCATGTTCAAATATAGGATACGTTCAGAGATTGCATATTAGGGTATGCAATCCCACATTCATTTTTTAACTAAATAAACGTCTACATTCATACGTGAAATAATCGCAAAACCTACATAAATTATATTCAGATTCTCACCTTCAGCATGCGGCCAACCAAAAGCAACTCAGCAATTTAACACCAAACATATTTGACTCTTCATACATTCTCTTAGAAAGCTTTGCCTCCATCTCCTCCCGTCTAACCTATACACTTGCAATGAATGGCAGATGGTAATAAGTTTATCGCTGCACCTTCACCTCTGATTCTTTAAATTCAGGTAGAGCAGCAGAGTCACTTCACCAACCACAAAAAGCTGTTTTAGGAGTAGTAGAGGAACTGAAACAGATACCCAGGCCCATACATCATAAATTTTAATGTTCTTTTACTTTTCTAAAACTGCATATTCTGATGCCTAACATTATACCCAAGCAAATTTTTTTTGGTTTTACACATTTTCTGTATTTGACAGAGAGTTGATGATATATCCCAGCTAACCAAAAGTGCAAAAAAATGCCATGAAACGCTCATTTTTCAAAGCTTTACCCTCCAAAATGAGCTCCTTTCGGAGCCCAAATGGAGCGAAAAATCTATCTACGCGGGCACTCCAAACGGAGTCCTAAATAAAAATTCGAAATGAGTCCGATTCCGATGAATTTGGAGCGTTTTATGACTCTTTTTAAATGAACTTCGAAGCCTTTTCGGAGCCTTTTATTGGTGGCTTTCTGAACCTTTTCGGAGCCTTGTTGGAGTCTTTTCGGAACCTTTTATTTCTCCATTCTGAGGGTTCTTGGAGCCTTTTTGGACCTTTTATTCATGCCTTTCTGAAGCTTATTTGGAGTCGTTTCTTGTTTCTTTTGGGTCATTTTGGAGGCCTTTATCGATATTTTTATGAAACTTTATGAATAATAAAAAATAAGGTTTATCAGAGCCAAAAGGATCTAAGTGACATTTTTTTTGAAATTGAGTTATACCCATATTTGTATAGTGAAATATGGTGTTTATTTGTTGGCAAAGAGATCCGAGTCATTTCGGACATTATAGTGCCATATATTTGCCAGACCAAAAACGTACTAAATTTTATTGCATTGATGATTGGAGCCAAAAGGATCTAAGTACGCTCCTCCAAGCAATAAAATATAATTGCTCGGCCAAAAGAACATGTAGAATTTTTTCGAGTATGCAGTTTTGTAGCTCGTTTAATTTTAGTATAATGAAGTGTTAAACTTAAGTTTGTAGGAAGTCTCGCGGATTTTTGGCAATTTTTTTACTGGGTCCAAGCGCACTCAGACCCTTTTGGCTCCTACAATTATTGCAATAAAATTTCGAAAGTTGATTACTCGGCCAAAAAAACATGTAGAATTTTTTCGAGTATGCAGTCTGGTAGCCCGTTCAATTTTAAATGGAAATAACTGTAAATTTCCAAAAATTATTTAATTTATTAATTTCGAACGTTGATTGCTCGGCTAAAATAACATTTATAAACTTTCCGAGTATGTAGTCGTGTAGCCCGTTTCATTTTAGTATAATAAAGTGCTAAACTTAAGTTCGTAGGAAGTCTCGCTGATTTTTTTATTAGATATTAGCTCATATTTGAATAGGAAATTATATAGAACTATAGAAGTCCTACGAAATTAAGTTTAGCACTTTATTATACTAGAATTAAACGGGCTACAAGACTACTTCCGGGAAAGTTTTTAAATGTTATTTTAGCCGAGCAATCAACGATCGAAATTAATAAATTAAATAATTTTTGGAAATGTACAGTTATTTCCATTTGCAGTAAACATCATTTGAATTAGTTGACTAACCTGCATTCATTTAGACAGGAATCATTTCAACCGCATTTACCCAGAATTTACAATAAGTAATTTACTTTAACCTTAATTATCTGAATTCAACGTCGATGTTACTTAGATCCTTTTGTTTCTAAGCCCTTCATATGCTAAACAACTTGTAATTCCGGAAAGCTCCAAGTGCAATTCAAAGTGCCGGACTTATGTATTGGCCGACCTTATTTTTTGCAACTTTCACCAATTTTTTCACTTCTTGTCAAAAATTATAAGTCAAGAATCAATGCAAAATTTATAAACTGTATTTTGAAAATTTTTGCAAAATCTTTGATACTTAGATTTGGCCATTGGGGGGGGGGGGGGGGGGTGTTTTGTGATGCTTTCCAAATACATATGTGCGCATAACTGGTTTAAATGAGTCCCACTATTTACTCATAGGTTAAAACATGAATCCTTATTAACACACATATATGTTTCTATTTTATTAGCAACTTCATCAAAAGATGATCTATATAGGCGAATAGGCGGACGTTGCTCTACGAACAATATGAAAGTGGTTTTTAAAGTGTGTTGTGCAGTCGACGAGAATAACAAAACAACAAGTACAGGTGCAACAAGCAGTATACACTCGGGCGGAAGTAACACCGTTGGCGTGGTTAGTATCGGTATAAGTAACAGTTCTCCTGATGGGATGACAAGTGGAATTGATATTTCGGCCAATTCCGAAGTTTCCAAAGCTCATACGAACTTAAATCAGCATACAAATAATAACGCTAACACGATAGGTATGAACGGTGTTACCAACGGAGTATTGCCAATAGGTAGCATAAATATTGGTAGCAGTAGTGATCTTGGTAATGTTGATATACAGACGAAGTCAATGAACGGAGCTGGCACATCGATAAATACTAATATTGACCAATTTAATCGAATACCAATACAAGCCGGTGGTATTAACGTTATAGGAAATAATGTTGCTAGCATTGGTAATATTGGGCTTGGTAGTCATGGTAGCGGTGTTACTTTAACGTCCGGTGGTCATGGCGGTATAAACATGATTTCTGCAAGTGGGGGCACTTTCAGTATTGGACAATATCCTATTCATCCAGGTCAGACGGGTATACGTGTTAATAATGCCGCATCACAACATCATGCAACGCATAAAAGTATTGACAACAACGGTAAGCAATCCAGATTAGCCAGAGAAGGTATAAAGGTGGCGGCAATAATAAGCTCTGTGAAGTTGGCACCTCCAAGTAAGAGTAAATAAAAAACGTTCGTCCAGGAAATTTTTTTGTTTGTTCACCCTGTGTTCAAAAATTAAAAAAAAAATCGGGGTTAAGTTGGCACCTCCGAATGGGAATAATTATAAAAACGCCATGACATTCGTTTCTCCACGTTTGCCTAGAAAAATTTTTTGTTTGCCAACCTTTGTTCAAAAGTTATTTTAAAATCAATCAAAAATTCCCCTGGACAAACGTGGTAATTTAGTATGCATTCATTTAATTTATTACACTTTCAAAAAATTTCGGGCTCCTTACAACACCGATGGGCAAAACGGCGAGGTACGAGTATTTTGCACTTACGGGCGAGCTTTGCACATTTACGTGCAGGGTGACTGAAGTTCAAGTGTAGGCATTAGGAGTGGGATTTTTTTCGAATAATATTCGAATAAACGAATAAAAATATTCGTTGCAAAAAATTCGAATAGTATTTATTCGAATTTTTTATTCGTTTATTCGAATATTATTATTCGTTTATTGGAATATTATTATTCGTAAGTACTATTCGAATATTTTTGTTAATAGATTTTTAAAACTATATTCGCTGTTTTCTTTGCTTGTACCTATGAGCGTGCATTTATGTTTTGGAGGTATGTGTGTATGTTTGCGTGTACAAATGTGTGCCCAAGCAGTAACAATATTTCCTTCATTATTCGAATAGTGGTAACGAATAGTTGTATTTATTCGGTTAATGGTGGTTGAATAGTTTTTGGCTTATTATCTTAATAATTAAATAGCTATTTGTACAGTGTTGTGGGAATAATAAAATACAATTATTGGTAATAATTGAAGCTGTAAATAGACATTTACTATAAAGTTACTATACATAAATATGTATTTGTACATTTATATGTTTATGCAGTTACATTTGCTTGGTATGTATTGTGCTAGGGCTTCAAGCAAGAGATGCCAGGGCCAATTCATTATGTATGCTGTTTATTATGGTAAGAAAAGGACGGGTTTGTGCTGATTTTTCATGTTCACATGTGTAAATAGTTTAATTTGCGTAAAGCAACATACACAAAATAATACTACCTGCTTCCTATTTTTTGTTAAATACTCATATAAATGTACTTACATACATACATACATATGTATGTAAGTATGTAGGTATGGTCATGGAAATTTGCGAACTCTTTGTGTTGAATGGGCTGGTTAACGATGATCATTAGTAGGTAGATTTTTTATTGTGTTTCATCAACTGAAGAATTGCAAGCGCGACTATTTGTTTTAAATTTGGGTGTCTTAACTCGTTAACTAAATGAACACAAAGGACCTACTTGCATGAGGGATTGCGAATTCACCCGGCAGTAGCATGTAGCTATTTTCTTCTGTTGTATTCCCTTGAAAACCTTTCATATATTTTAAACAATGATAAGGTACGTATGAAAAAATTTAAGTTTCCGCATACTATGTGTACATATGTATGTATGTAAGTACATTTATATGAGTATTTAACAAAAAATAGGAAGCAGGTAGTATTATTTTGTGTATGTTGCTTTACGTAAATTAAACTATTTACACATGTGAACATGAAAAATCAGCACAATCCCGTCCTTTTCTTACCATAATAAACAGTATACATAATGAATTGGCCCTGGCATCTAACTGCATAAACATATAAATGTACAAATACATATTTATGTATAGTAACTATAGTAAATGTCTATTTACAGCTTCAATTATTACAAATAATTGTATTATATTATTCACACAACACTGTACAAATAGCTCTTTAATTATTAAGATAATAAGCCAAAAACTATTCAACCACCATTAACCGAATAAATACAACTATTCGTTGCCACTATTCGAATAATGAAGGAAATATTGTTACTGCTTGGGCACACATTTGTACACGCAAACATACATCCAAAACATACAAAACATAAATGCACGCCCTTAGGTACAAGCAAATAAAACAGCGAATATCGTTTTAAAAATCTATTAACAAAAATATTCGAATAGTACTAGCGAATAATAATATTCGAATAAACGAATAATAATATTCCAATAAACGAATAAAAAATTCGAAAAAATACTATTCGAATTTTTTGTACCCGCCGAATAAAAGTTTTGTTTATTCGAATAATTTTTATTCGAATAGTCCCATTCCTAGTAGGCATGTGGGCGAAGAACGCAGGAAGAGAATAATATATGTACAAACACACATAGGGTTGATAAAGAGATTATTTGGCCTTATACGTCTGTGACTGCACAGTGGGTAAAAAGTCATAAACTTTATTTATTTATTTTATTTAAAATTTTTTATTGACCTCGTTTTTGACCAACAATCAAGTCAATATTTGGTTTGATAGAGTTTGCTGCTGCAACGCGCATCGCAGATGCGAAATTTACTTCAGAAAGCCTTTTTCGTAACTGCGTCTTTGCCAAACTCATTTTCGAAAAGAATTATTCACATGTGTAAGTGCTCCCAAACATTGAAACTATATTCGCAGCAAATTTTCGCAACGCTGGATATTTCTGCGTATCCAATTGTAGAACCGTATCACATCTCCGCATTCCAAAAACTTGTTGAACTGCTCACCCATAATTCGAGATTTCTTTTGAAGCCTCTTATCTCGTCAACCAATGCTTGCAACCACGCTCAGTTAGCCCAACCACCAAAAAAATGTATCATAAATATCCCCATATTTAATGCTAATTTAATATGCTTTCGTTTAATTATTAAACTTGTTTCTTTTTATATTGATGTAGCCCAAGCACCAACAAAATTTTACCATAACCAGAAAATTAAAACTTACTAAATATCCCTATATTTAATGCGAATTTAATACGCTTTCGTTTCATTTATTGCACGTTTTTATGAGCTCAAGACCAGTTGATAATAATTCTTAGTCATATATGAAAAAATTGGCAATTGGATAAAAATTACAAAGACTTGTACAGCGGTGGATCAGATGTCATGTTTCAAAGTGTTCCCACTTATCATCAGACCCCTTTTCGGGCACTGGGATACGAACCCCCACGTGCCTGCATCAAAGCTGCTGTTAGAAAGCTATAACCACTAAGCTAAGATCCCCTGTAGCGTACCGATGCACTTTTACCTACAAATAAATTTTTCCTTTTGTTGGTTGTTTTTCTGCCAACAGGGTGTATGTACACAAATTTTTAGACATTCTGTCTGTATGTAAATTGTGAGTGCTGGACTTTTTTGTTTGTACATTCTTCTTTGTTTACAATTTTTGAAGATATGTATGTACATTAAGCTGTTTTTTTTTTTTGCAAAGTTTAAGTTCGCCGGTCGGAATATGATGCGTTATGCTGTAAAAATAAGGTGTGCAAAATTTCAGTCGAATTGGATAACTCATAGAACTCGCGCGTTGGATTTTAAAATTTTAAAAACCATATGCACTCAGGTTGCAGCAGATCATATAAAAAACTTGATAGCCGTAAGGTAGGTAGGTAGGTAGAATGGCTGCGAATCAGGTCGCCCAAGTAGCTTTTAGAAGCCGTTTTGATGCCATAAAAAACTCGTTTAACCTACTTATATAGTAGTGATATTTATTACAGCCAACCAGAGTTGTTTATAAATTAGAGGATATTTGGAATTCCTATCTTGGATATACAATCCAAGTTTCCCAAGAAGGGGGTCCCAAAGGATCTCATTCGCCTACCGGCTAGAGCCGGGCAACCACACAGGAGATGCTCAACAGTCTCTTCGGCATCAATATCTTTGCAGCTTCTACAGTGATCACGGTGCGGAATTCCCATCTTTTCCGCATGCGTGCCTATCGCCCAGTGACCTGTGAGACCTGCTATGAGTTTGTGAGTGCTAACTCTTGACCTGCTTAGAAGACTTCTCGTCCTCTTTTCGCTATAGTTTGGCCAGGTGGATCTTGATATTGCACAACTATTGGTGTTTCTCCATCTCAGTTGTGCTTTGTTCCGGTAATACTTTTGAATGCTTCCCTTGGCTACTTCTAAGGGTGCCCCTATATCTATATTGATTGCTTCCTCATCATCGGCTTTCTCATTACCTTCCATACCTCTATTGCCCGGAACCCAGGAAGTGGATAGTTCAAAGTTAGTTAGTGCAGCCAAGATCTGCTTACATGGTTGCACCACGTTCGGACTAGTATGTGGTGCCGCTATTGCCTTAATTGCTGTTTGGCTGTCTGAAAAGATAGTGACTTTACCAGTTGTGTTCAGGTCCCTGAGTGATCTGCCGGTCTGCAAGATCGCAAGAACTTCAGCTTGGAACACACTGCAATGCGATGGAAGTCTGAATGATACGGCAATGTCTACCCCTGAATCCATCTTGGACCCGTCGGTGTAGATTTGGATGCCGCTGTCAACTCCGACCCTGCCCCTTTTCCAATCATTCCTGCTTGGAATTGAAGTGATAGTACTGCTCCCAAACTCCAGTTTGTGAGGATAAAAGTCGGTTCTGGTATTTATAGTGCCAGCTGGAAGATGGTTAAGAATGCTACTGTGGCCCTGCTGAGTATCCCTCCAGCACCCGGACTCCCTGAGTCTGAGTGCGGTTTGCGCCGATGTACTCAGTATGTGCAAGTCTATTGGAAGAAGGTTTAGAATCGGATCCAAGGCCGCAGTGGGACAAGTGCGCAAGCCCCGGTGGCACCAACACATGCCGCCCGCTGGACCCTTTGTAGGCTGATGAGGTTGTAGTTCTTCCGGAGAGCTTCCCACCATACTACAGATCCATAGGTCAGCACAGGCCGCACCACCGCCTCGTACAACCAAAGCACCATCTTTGGCCTTAGACCCCATTTTTTACCAAACATTGATAGAAAGCAACACAGGCCTTCCGCACCCGCTCCTCAATGCACGCTTTCCAGTTTAGCTTAGATAGGGATAGCCGCTGGCCATTTAATTTCGGTAGTTCGAAAGTAGGCGGCTTGTACTTCCTCGTAAAGAGTAGTAAATCCCTCTTCTCCGGATTTAGCCTGAGGCCACAATCATGTGCCCACCTACTTAGTCTTGCCAACGTTCTTTCCATGATCTCGCTCATCACGGAAGGGAAGGGACCCGAGACTAGGATCGCCGCGTCGTCGTTTATTAGTATGTCGTTCATGGTGAGGAGCCATAGCAGAGGTGAGAGCACCCCGCCCTGCGGTGTGCCTCTGCATTTCTGCTTCCTAACTTTTGCTCCCCCCAGCTCGGCTGATATTTCGCGATTAAGGAGTAGGGACGTGATCCAGTTCCTTTGGCTCTTCCACCCCTACCCTTACGAGTGCTTCCGATATCGCGTCGGCTCTCACGTTGTTGAAAGCGCCTTCCACATCAACGAACGCCGCTAGAGTAAATTCTTTGAAGGGAAGTGACTTATCGACAGTCCGCACCACCTCGTGTAGTGCGGTCTCAGTGGATTTCCCCCTTAGATACGCGTGCTGCGCTTCCGAAAAGGGGGTGTCCTGAAGAAGTCCCCGTATGTGGAAATCTAATAATCTCTCGAAAGTTTTTAACACAAAGGATGTGAGGCTTATCGGCCGAAAGTCCTTGGCCACCTCATGCCCTCTTCTGCCAGATTTGGGAATGAAAACAACCCTTGTTTCTTTCCACGTGGACGGGATGTGATTATGAATAATGCATGCTACGAAGATCTCCTTCAGTTCCTTAACCAAAGATGCCTGAGTCTTCTGCAGCATAATGGGAAGTATTCCATCTGCTCCCGCTGATTTATAAGGTGAGAAGCTGTTAATTGCCCAGGCAATTTTGTCTTCTCCTAAAATTTTGTCTAACAAAGAGATCGGTGCCTCCAGTTGCGCCACGCCTCCTCTCCGCCCCAGTTCCCCGGAAGTATCCGGAATGTGAGCTCCTATTAGAATGTCAAGGGTTTCCGCTGATGACCCTGCCCATGTCCCATCAGCGCGTTTAACGAACGTCTTGTTTGTGTGGCTCCTGGCGAGGATCTTCCCAAGCCTTGCTGAGTCCTTCGTGGACTCGATTGACTTGCAGTGTTCCTGCCAGGATCTCGTTTTCGCTGTTCTTACTGCTTTTTTGTACTCTCTCAAGCAGAACTTATACTCCTGGAAGTTCTTCATTGAGTAGCAGTCATTAAAGACCCTCCTGAGATTCGACCTTAGGTCGCCAAGGTTCTCATCCCACCATGGTGGAAAGGTCTTTTTGCTTCTTGATATTGGACAGGCAACTTTGTAGGCTACCTGAAAGCTTTGCTCTAGAGATCTAACTCGCTCGTCCAGGCAGTTACTAGATTGTATGGGTTTTTTATTCCTACTGAGCCTATTACTGACTATCTTGTCGAACAGACCCCACGAAGTTCGCTTCGGGTTCCTAAAGGGTTTTCTTATCTCCCTCTCCCATTCTACACCAAAGAGAACTATCTTATGGTCAGACAGAGATAGACGCTTGGACACCTCCCAATTCCTTACTATAAGTTCCTGGGAGTCAGATTTCATGGTAATGTCTAGGACTTCTTCCCACCCTGCGAAGTTAGGTAAGAAGAAAGCATTAATAGTATCCCTAACTAAGATGCAAGCTCTCGGTTAACCTTCTCCAAGTGTGTAGAGCAGATTGTAGTCCCTGGCGTTGAGGCCCCTGACCTTGGAGCGCCACACCCAGGGTTCCTTCACCAAGCAGATGTCGATGTCCTCCTCCCTGAGGAGGACTTGAAGGTTGTCCGAGGCGATCTTGGAGTGCTGCAGGTTAATTTGTGCCACCCTATTCATCGGACTTGGGAGGCACACCTGCAGCTTTGTCGGATGTTGACGGAGCCCCATCAGCCGGCCCTGCCAACCGAAGCTCCCCCAGGAGTTTGTTGGCATCATCAACCTCCTCCAGGTTGTTGTCAGGCGCTACCGCTGCTGGGAAAATGTCTAGTTTGGCGTTCCTGACGCCGAACTTCAATTTGTTTCCCCTCTCCTCGAGTGCCCCCACGGACTCATTGGAGATTAGCAGTAGCGCTTGCTGGTTACCTTCACTTCATCTAGCTTCATCTTGGGCAACCAGATGAGTGCCCGGGGTCTCCTGGGAATCTCAGAAGCCAGGATGATCTTAAGCTTACGACCATCCGACGCGTTGCTTAAGCCGTTCGCGCATTTGATAACCCGACAGCCTCGGCAAATCTCCTCGCAGTTGAAGACGGGCACTGGGGTTTGGTTCTCCATGAGGTGTTCGACGACCATCTCGGATAGGCGTCCCTCTATGGAGCTCCAAGCCGCCAGTACTTGCCTCCCACTAGTCCCCCCAGCATCGACCAGTGCAACCTTTGAGCTTTGCCGATTGTCTTGGTTTGGATGGTTGTTGCTGTGATTGGGCTGCTGGCTTATTGGTATGGCTGCTCTCGTAGTCCCTGATTACTGCCTCGCACCATACCCTGTCCTCTGCGTCTCGCGCATGGACCTCGCCAGCCTCTTCATTCCGTTTGATCTTGAAGACAGCCCTGTGGTACTTGGCTTTCTCCATCGTACCCGACGATTTCTTGGATTTTCTGGAAGCCACTATGGCTGGTGCACTTCCATTTCCCTTATGTGAGCTAGGAGGGAGGGTACTATGGCTGGTACCCCTGCCCCCCCTTCCACGGTTATCTTTTGGCTTGGGATGACTGGGGTACTATGGCTGGTACCCCTGTCCTCCCTTGTGCTGAAGTTCCCCTGGCTTCTAGCCAGGAGTTCGTCCTCCGAAAGCTTTCCCAGAACGCTCTCCTCTCCCTCACCTCTTTTTTCATCAGTTTTAAATTTTGTATCCATTCAAGTTCCCACGAGTTAATCTGGAAAGGGTTCGTCCGCCCCGGCAGAGCCAGTATACCGGGGTAAGGCACTTATACAACCGACCTTGCCCGGGCGTCGGAAGGGACCGTAAGCGATCAGCTATGCAATAGCCACCCGCTGATCATTCAGCCCTGTTGTTGTTGTTGTTTTAACACTACTTTGCCCTGCCTAGGTAGTCAGCATCAACAACAACAACATCATTCAGCCCTCGGCACGGGTACCTCAACACCTTGGCTTAGGGTGGTGTTGGTGCGGCTATGATAGCCGTAAACGTGGTTCACATTTATTACGTGAAAAAACTTGCAGATAAATTTTTCAACTGAATTTAAACTAAACTTTCAAACAAGTTTTTCGATTGCTTTTGAAAATCCAGTATCGATATACCGAATGAAAAAATAACGCTTGATAAATTTGTTATAACTTTTATATTTGCTAACCGATTTGGAAATGGTTTGAACATATATTTTTTGCAATCGATCCATCTCCAATACTACATCAAAATAAATGCAAAAAGGTTACTGCTTCTAAGTGTTATTTAATATTAATAACGAAGCTGATGACAAATTTGCTTGATTTCTGAAATGCATTTGCAAATAACTCTTAAACTCATAATTTAATTGGAAAGATTAATATGGTAGGTTGTTAAGGCATTGAAAGATCTTTAATAAGATGAAAAGGGTTTTTCATAGCATGTGTAGAACTGGAGATTTTTTGAATAATACGAAATCTATGGCTTTTTTTTAAATTTTTGTCTTTAGAATCGTAATCTGCAAGTTTTTTCACGTAATAAATGTGAACCAAGTTTACGGCTATGAATTTTTTTATATGATCTGCTGAAACCTGAGTGCATATGGTTTTTAAAATTTACAAATGCTACGCCCGAGTTCTAAGAGTTACAAAATTCGAGTGAAATTTTGCTTAAATTATTTTTACAGCACAACGCATCATATTCCTTCCGGCAAACTTACAATTTGCAAAAAAAAATTTAAATAACGAACAGCTTAATGTAATGCAAGTTTTTAGGAGCTCAAGACCTGTTCATAATAACTCTGAGTCAATTATTATTATTTTTGAACTTAAGAAAAAATTCGTAAGTAGATAAAAACAGGTTTTAAAAAGCAAGTGTAATCAATTAAATGTTAGTACCCTTTCATTAGAATTAAATATACTTAGTGATATTAAACACGTTTTAATTGTTTTATTATTGTAAAATTTTTTTGGTGGTTGGTCTGGTTGGGCTGGCTTCAAGTTGTTCCACAGGGCTCGATATTTTTTAAAAACAAGTAAATACGTGTAGGGATATTTAGAACGTTTTCATTTTTTGATTATGGTAAAGTTTTTTGGTGGTTGGGCTAGCTTAAATTCAATGTAGCCGAACTATCGAAATTTTTTAAATGACAAATGTAGTGAATTAGATGAAAGCATTAAATACACTGGATCACAAATTCCAACTTTTTTTCTGCACCAGAGACGCCATAGTGAAATTCCTATGTAAAATCACCTCCTAATTCCGAAAATCAAGGTTATTTTTACTTGAATGGTACCGTTTTTGAGATATTTACGATTTACCGTTATTTCAAAAAACAAAAAAGATGGCTCCACTTAATCGTGTATATCTCAAGAACAAACTGAGCTCTTCCAAAACGGTTTGAAAAATTTGAAAGCTTATAAAATTTACTATAATCAGTACATACAACACTTTTTGCTAGGTCCTGCATATTCAAACATATTGAACAATCATTACGGATTTCTTAAATTTTTTTTGTGAAAATATAAAAAAATGTGTACTTTGCGAGGAAGCATCTCGAAAACTTTTTGTTTTTTTGCAGATATTTTTCCTCCCCTCTAAGCTCTGCTTTATTACAAAAAACACAAGCTATCAGTGAACAAAATCGATGAACTAATACAAAAGTTATAAGCATTCAAGTAAATATATCCATTTAATACTTAAGTACCCTACAAATATAGCATATGTACATATGGTTCTGTCTTAACCCTATGATCTTATTTTATAATTGAAAAAGTTATGTGTCTTGTTTTGACGCTTATTTAGATTAGGATCGGTTTCTCTTATGAGAAACCAACAGTAGTCGCCCATCATAGCGACATCCCAGAATCCTTGATACCGACTTTCAATCACTTTCATTTGCTGGTGAAACCTTTCGCCATGCTCGTCACTTTCGTCGCCAAGATTTTGCGGGAAAAAATTTAAGTGGGAGTGTAAGAAATGAATTTTTAAAGACATATTTAGTCCTGAAAGAAAATAAAAAAGTAAATTAGATAAATACATAAGTGACACATTAGTATATAATTTTCTTAGGCTGGATTTATCTTTCAATTCAGAACAAATTTTTTGTTTATATTTTAACCGTTCTTGTTTGTTCGGAAATGGACGGTGAATTCAGATTTATGGCTATATATTCTTATGTAAATTTATGTAATATATAATTTATTTATATTTATTTTGATTAAGTCGTTCACTATCATCTCGTAGTTAGGACTTTTGTGTTTGCCTAAAAAAGAAGTAACCACCTTTTCAAAAGAATCCCACGCTGCTGCCTCCACTGGTGACAATAGTTCTTTGAAATGGTTATTGGTCATCATTTTCCTTATTTGCGGTCCCACAAAAATCCCTTCCTTTATTTTTGCTTCTGAAATCTCTGGGAAGATTGTCTTCAAATGATGAAAAGCTTCGCTTTCTTTGTCCAAAGCCTTCACAAAGTTTTTGATAAGGCCGAGCTTGATGTAGAGCGGAGGTAGAATTATTTTTTCCTTCTTTATAAGTGGAGAGTATTTTATGTTATCTACTCCAACTTGAAACTCGATTCGTTCTGGCCAATCCTTTATGATGTAGTGGTCTTGACGAGCTCGGCTATCCCATTTGCATAGAAAGCAACAGTATTTTGTGTATCCACTTTGTAGACCACATAGCATTCCAACGACTTTAAGATCGGCACATATTTTCCAAACATGTTCTTCGTATTTGATTAACTTGAGCAATTTTTGCATTATCTCATATGTTTCCTTCGTATTTACTGCATTCGCGATCGGGATAGATGGCTTTTGGTTGCCAATATGCAATAATACGGCCTTTAAACTTAATTTATTGCCGTCTATGAACAATCGCCACTCTTTTGAATCATATGGTTCACCAAATTGTTTGAATAGACCAGCAATGTCTTTGCAGTAACAAACACTGTCCTCCTTCGTATAGTACTTGGAAAATTCTTCGTGACGAGTTCTATAATATGTTACCTTAACATCGGATGAAACAAATTTAAATTGTTGCATTCGAGAGGCGTGTAGTTCGGCCTTTTCCTTTGACAATTCCAAATCCCTTATCCAATCATTGAGTTGTGCTTGTGACAAACAATTTCTTTCGTTTTCCGTTTGAAATTCAGTACAACATGATGCCGCGTAATCAGATACTACTGTTGACAGTGAAACTGGAGCCGGAACTAAAGTTAAATTTGATTCTGGCAATGTCGCTTCTGTTGAAATTAGTTCTGGTAATGACACTGTAGATACGCTCGCATAGGTTACTTTTCTGGACTTTCCAACCCCAAGTACTTTTGTAGTACAAATATAGCAGTCCGTTGAATGGCAAGTTGGTTCCCTCCACTTCATTGGTGTAATAAATTTCCTCGCCTGAATAGATAGTTTCAGAAATTAGTCAGCTATGCATTTAAAGGGAACAAATTCCTAATTTTTACAACGTACCTTTTTGTTCCGGTTTCCGAAGAAATCAATTCGACTCGGCATGTGGTGCACACAGTGTTCGGTGTCCATGGTTTTTCATTGTTTTTAGGCTCAATTCCAAAACACTTATAGTATGTAACTTTCAAAGGATTTGAAAACACACGTCTCATTATTTTAACAATAAATTGACCGCAGATGAAACAGAACATATCTGGATCATTTGTACACCCAACTCTCGCGCCCTTTTATTCATTTTTTAATTTTAAGTAAATGATGGGTTATAAACTGCAATTATAAACTGAACAGTATCCGGCGAGCCTTGCAGATATTATGAAGGAACAAGGCGCATGTACTCTTATTTATACTTAGATCCAGTAAAAATTCAAGCCTACCTAAACAAAAAGGTTCCCTAGTTCTACAAAGAAAACACTACCTGCCTCAAAAATATGCTCTTGTTTAAAATGTACCTAGGCTTGAGAAAACGACACTAACAGCTTTTTGTATCTAATAACTTTTCGAAAATCTACCTGCTAACTAACTGATATACGAATACTAACACATATGTACCAGTAGGGTACTTAAGCATTAAATGGATATATTTACTTGAATGCTTATAACTTTTCTATTAGTACATCGATTTTGTTCACTGATAGCTTGTTTTTTTTTGTAATAAAACAGAGCTTAGAGGGGGGAAAAAATATCTGCAAAAAAGCAAAAAGTTTTCGAGATGCTTCCTCGCAAAGTACAATTTTTTTTATATTTTTACAAAAAAAATTTTAAAAATCCTTAATGATTGTTCACTATGTTTGAATCTGCAGGACCTATCAAAAAGTGTTGTATGTACTGATTATAGTAAATTTTATAAGCTTTCAAATTTTTCAAAGCGTTTTCGAATAGCTCAATTTGTTCTTGGGTTATACACGATTAAGTGGAGCCATCTTTTTTGTTTTTTGAAATAACGGTAAATCGTAAATATCTCAAAAACGGTACCATTCAAGTAAAAATAACCTTGATTTTCGGAATTAGGAGGTGATTTTACATAGGAATTTCACTATGGCGTCTCTGGTGCATTTTGGCTGTAAACCAGTGATATTAGGCAATTTAGTATGATTTTGTTTTTGATTGGGCTATAAGGGAGCTGACAAACGAATGGTATGCCGTTTTTTTATTGACTCCCACTTGGATGTGCCAAGTTCACAGAGCTGTCAAGTAAAAATTGCGTTAAACCGTTGAACCACTGGGTATTTTTTATATTTTGCAAGTTTTTTTACAAGGTGTTGCGGAAAATCTACAATCATTAAAATGAGGGTGTAAGCATTTTTCTAATTTTTCGGAAAAAAACACATAAAAAATTGATATATATTTTTCATTTGACTCTAACTTTATTGTGTAAGGCCCTTATCCAATTCGTTGAAAACTGTTAGTTTTGACAGCTTGAAAACAATGTGACATACATGAATTCGGTATTGCCAATCATATTACTATCAATAAATTTATATGCCAATACGTTATTAAACGGTAGACCATAAATTAACGCAAACACCACGAAATGTCATGATATATAAAATACGTAAATGTAAAGTTTATTCATAATTGTGTGTCCTTTTTTAGATGTCAAAATATACAATTGTCAAAATGTATCCTTTCCTTTGGCACAGCAAGATGGAAAATATTTTTACATCATAGAATGTTACCGATTGTCACACGGCCATAGAAGTTAAATGCTTGCTAATTACTCCTCAATAGTAGAACTAACTGATATTACACCGACATGCTTTTCGAAATAAAGTCAGAAAATCACTTACACGCTTTTTAAGATTGCGGAATATTCACAGCACCCTGTGCCCCAAATCGAATTTCAGCCTGAATTTAACAATAAGCAAACATAATTGTTGAAGACATGAGCGCAAATCTGATCGAATTCGAGGACTAGGAGAATCATAGAGTTTCAAATATACATATGTACATATAAACATACACACATGAAAAACTTGAATTTTGCATTAATACTTACCCTTTACTTACCTACCTTGAATGAATTCCTAACATGCACCCTGTAACAATTTATTAACTTACCAATACTTCAAATATTAATATCTATAAATACATACATACTTACCTGTATACTTACCACTCTCCCTAAATAATAAATACTTACCGTTACAACATATTTGCAGCTTGGTAGGCTGTAACAAGCTGTAGTTTAGTTTAGTTCTAATTTTGATCTTCACCCGACTCGCACGTTCAGTTTATACGAGAACCCCGTGTTTATTAAGTGAAATAAAACAGAAGTAATTGAATGTGAACATAATCCAAGTGTGTTTTTTCTTAACCAAAGAAGATAGAGACTCAAAAGGTGAATTTTTATACATGGTCCTTATGGTGCCATTAGTGAAGCAGTGACCTAAAACCTAAAAAAAAAAAAAAAAGATAATAAAAACCTACATATAAAAGAAAATATATACCGGTTCGCGACGCGCTAATGCAAAAATTTATTAAAATCGTTAAAAATAAATCCTAATTGCAAAGCAACTCACAAATATAAAACTGTACTTACATACATATACTGTATACAATACAGTAGAGTGCGCATTAGTGCATCGAAAAATTTTCAAAAAAAATTAAATTATTCTAAAAGTGCATATATGCACATACACAAGTGAAATTGAAGCCTGTGAATAAAATTATACTTACCTGTGAGAAAATTATACTTACCTCTGAGAAAATTATACTTACCTGTGAGAAAATTATACTTACCTCTGAGAAAATTATACTTACCTGTGAGAAAATTATACTTACCTCTGAGAAAATTATACTTACCTGTGAAAAAATTATACTTACCTGTCAGAAAATTATACCTACCTGGGAGAAAGTTATACTTACCTGTGAAAAAATTATACTTATCTCTGAGAAAATTTTACTTACAAAAAAAAAAAAACAAAATCTGAAAAAAATAAATAAAAATATTCAAAACACAAAAGTTATCACTTGAAAAAGAGAGAAAATATATTACATGCAAAACATAATAAAATAGTGTTAAAGTGATCAAAATAAACGCCACCATTAAAAATCAGCCAAAAATAAAGTAAAAATTGTTGGCAAAATTTTTTTGTGCAAAATTGGGTGCTCTAATATCGAAAGGCATAAGTACATAAGAATATACGTGTATTAGAGGGTGCCAAAAATAGAATAATTTATAAGTGATAGAAAGTTCATAGCAAATATTTTGTATCACTAGCAGTAGACCTGCAAGCGGTGTTACATAAAACATTACAAAACAACAACAACATCACGGTACAGTACCCAAAAAAGGTAAACTCTGGTGGTAGCCGAACAAGCGGTAAGTGCACATATATTACGTGTGTAGTTCTCATAGCGGTCTCTACGGTTTTCAAGTTCACTGAACCTAATCTCTCAAATATCAAATCTCATGTTAACAACTTTATAAGTTACCGTTCGTTCTTGGTATATACATAAGTACCGCATACATTTCTTTCCCGCTCCTTAAATAAACCGCTACATAAAAATACATACGTAATATACAATACCATAAACTAAACGCCACTCTCATCTCAGATAATATACCCAGTTTCAAAATTAATATTATTCAAACCTGGGAAAAAAAAGTAACCGCTACACATAGTATAAAACGGAGAAAAACGTTCCCAAATAAGCGGTAACTTATACTCGATAAGGCAGCAGAGACAGAAGTTTAAAAAACCACTATCATTAGGGTGTGTTCAGAGAATCCCAACATAAATTATACTTCTATACTAAAATTTTCCGCAACAGTAAAAATTTCATTATAGTTTGACATCGAAAAATTTTAATAAAAAATAAGCCCACCCTAATACAAAGTCTAGTAGTGACACACACACATATATCTATATATATATATAAGCTCCGCCCATTTACTCATCTTGATCTCTATTTAAGTTCCCGTTGCAACATTACTAACACTAGGGTGTGTCGGAAAATAAATACACAAAAAATTTGTTTGCTACAACTTACTATCAAATTTAATACTACTCGCATTCTCGAAACTAGCTAATTGGTACACCTTATCATATATTGCTCTCCTGGTATAACTAAACATAAAAAACAAAATGAGTAAAAAATCAAATGATAGTCTTGACGCAGGCGAACCCGACACAAGCCTCCAAACTTTTATTTTCGAAAGTAACCGAATAGAAGCGTTTTATTCAAAGTGGTCAGCAACCCTGATATCTGACCAAACTGAATCCCTGCTTAAGGTGAAAACCCAACAGCTCGAGCGCCTATGGGAATCGCTCGTAGATTCCTATAAAGAAGTATCCCTTTCCCCAAGCCACCAGGGCTCCACAGATTCAGTTGAGCAAAAATACCAAAAATGCTCTGAAAGTTATGAAAATTGCATGGCACAAATGATGGACGCAATGCAAATTTTAAGGCCCACTGCACAAACATCTCAGTCCCGTAGCTCTATAAATACTCCGACCTCCGCAGAAGGGTTTCTCAAGGTACCACCGTGCGACACCGAAATATTCCACGGTGGATACGAAGAATGGCCAGCCTTTAGGGACATGTTTACTGCGGTCTACGGGAATCATCCCAAATTAAGCCAGGCTCAGAAATTGTATCATCTACGACAAAAGACCAGAGGTCAAGCAGGCCAACTCGTAAAGCAGTACCCACTCACGGATGATAGTTTTCAGCTAGCATGGGACGCCCTAAAAGCTCGGTATGAAAACCGAAGAATATTAGTTGACAACCAACTGAAGACCCTCTTTAGTCTTCAGCAGATATACACTGAAAATGGTGAGCAAATTCAAAAATTGCAAACCGCAATAAACAACTGCTTATGCACTCTTGCAGCACAAGGTATTCCAACCTCTAATTGGGACCCCATCCTTGTGTATATATGCTCCTCGAAACTACCCAATGAATCGCTCTCCCTATGGGAACAATCTCTAAGTTCCCGGAAAGAATTGCCGCTATGGGCAGACATGGATAAATTTTTGACCTCAAGATATGAAGTAGTAGAGAGACTTTATACATATCGCCCTGGTAAACCGAAAATGTCTCCAACTAATTTTACTCCGAGGTCCACAAACAACAACTCCGCCCATAACTCCACATTCGTAAACAGAAACAGAACTAATAATTTCCATACAGACCCACATCAAGTCTCGTGTAAGCTCTGCAACTCAAACCACGCTATGAAGTTTTGCGTGAAATTCAAAGCTCTCTCAGTCTCCGACCGCCTCAAATACGTAAGAGACAACAACTACTGCGAAAATTGTTTGTCTTTCTCGCATCTCAAGAGTGATTGTCAAAGCAAGTTTACATGCGTTTACTGCCAAAAAAGACATCATTCTCTCCTACACTTCCAACCCCATCAAAGCACTTCTCGTGGGACCGGTTCCAGAAACCAGCAAACCACAGCCCACACAACAACACCAACCAAGGAAAATTCGGTGCAACCATCGACTTCAAGGCAGGCGGCGAATGAAGCAGCATCGCAGAAACCACAGGATACCACCACCCACACGGTGTCATCACATTTCTCCGGTAGCTGTGAAACAACACTACTCCCCACGGCACTAGTTCCCATACATCACGCGGGTGAATATCACCAAGTTCGTGCGCTCATTGACCAAGGTTCTCAAAAAACCTTTTTGGCATCCCGTATTCAAAAACTGTTAGGACTACCCACAAAGTCAGTACATTTTGAAATCTCAGGAATGGGAGGAATGGTAGTACAAAAGTCAAACAAAACCTGCGAGGTCACCTTATGCTCCTCTGATCTAAGCAAAAGGATTAGTACCAACGCCATTTTACTCCCTCAATTAACTCATTTTCTTCCAAGTAATAAAGTCTCAAAGGTTAGCCTAAATGAATTCCACTCCCTTAAACTTGCTGACCCTAACTGCCTTACCCCCTCAAAAATCGATATGGTTATAGGTAGCGATATTATTCCCCAAATTCTGCTCGAAGGGCTGCAACGAAATGCCCAAGAAACCCTGATAGCGCAAAACACGATTTTCGGATGGGTACTCAGCGGACCAGTCCGGGAACTAGTCTCGACTTTCTCCACCCAAGTCAGCGAGTCAACGGAACCGGATCTCAGCAGCCTGCTCAGGCGGTTTTGGGAACAAGAAGAAGTGCAAATAGAACAATCCACATCAGCGGAGGACCAGTTTTGTGAGACCCTCTACAGTAACACCACCACACGAAGAAAGGATGGCCGATACGTGGTAAAGCTTCCGTTTAAGCCTGATTTCCCACAATCACTCGCACTAGGGCATTCTCGTCCAGCGGCACAGCAGCAATATATTAGCGTGGAAAGAAGTCTGGAAAAGAAACCAGAACTACGGGATAAATACTCGGAAGTACTCACCGAGTACCTCCAAATGGACCACATGGAACCCGCACCGCCCACTGAGATAATAAAAAACGGAAAATATTTCACATTTTACCTGCCCCATCACGCTGTGTTGAAGCCCGACAGCAAAACGACAAAGGTTCGAGTCGTATTCAATGCGTCCAAGACATCACAGTCAGGAAACTCCCTGAACGATGCATTATATACAGGCCCAACACTCCAAAACGACTTGACGTCTGTAATCCTTAACTGGCGCCTCTACAAATTCGTTTTCAATGGCGACATAGAAAAGATGTACCGCCAAATTTTAGTCAAAGAAGAAGATCAAGATTTCCAACGAATACTCTTTAGGAAAGCCCCTCACCAGCCGATAGAAGATTTTAAATTAAAAACCGTCACTTTCGGGGTTAACTGCGCCCCATACCTCGCAATTCGCACACTCCATCAACTCGCTAAGGATTGCGAAGAAAATTACCCAATCGCCAAAAACATCATACTGCGAGAAACTTACGTAGATGATGTCCTATCTGGCGGGCACAACATACAGTCCACTCTCGAAGCAATGACCCAAATAATCGAAGCTTTAAAATCGGCGGGCTTCCCCCTAAAAAAAATAACGGCAAATCAGTCCAAATTACTCGAATCAATCCCAGATTCTGATGTCTTAGACGCCGATTTTCTCAAATTCCATGACACCAGTTCCACTAAAACTCTTGGAATCAGATGGAATGCACTAACTGATTGCTTTTCGTACTCATACGACCCGATACCCGAATCTAAGTCAAACACGAAACGACAAATACTCTCAGCGGTAGCGAAACTTTTCGACCCGGCAGGATGGCTATCGCCAATTATGATTCTTGCGAAGATTCTCCTCCAACAGCTCTGGTTAGAGGGAACCGACTGGGACGAACACGTCAAACCGGCTTCCTTTCACAAATGGAACACATTTCGTGAAAGCCTCTCAGCCATCAGCAACATAAGCATACCTCGATGGGTACAATTCTCCCCCCAAAAACGCATCCAAATTCATGGTTTCTCCGATGCATCCGAAAAGGCATTTGCGGCATGCGTTTACCTTAGAGTGCAGCATGATGATACCTCGTTTTCAACTCACCTCTTTGTCGCGAAAACTAAGGTCGCACCCCTGCAAACCGTAAGTTTGCCACGCCTAGAACTCTGCGGGGCGGTGCTACTCTCAAAACTTGTCGCCCAAACCCAATCCCAGTTGAAGGTGCCATCAAGCGAACTGACCCTCTGGTCCGATTCCAGCATCGTGTTGGCCTGGCTAGAAAAACCCCCACATACATGGAAGACTTATGTAGCGAACAGAATCACCCAAATTCTGCAAAACGTTAGTAACGCCTCTTGGCACCACGTACCCAGCGGCGATAATCCCGCAGACTTAGGAACTCGAGGCTGCAAGCCACACGATTTAATTGACTGCTCGTTATGGTGGAATGGACCTCAATGGCTCTCTAAACCCCCCTCGTTTTGGCCAAAGGAGGCCCAGCCCAATCCAACTCCTCCGGAGAAAAAGCGCATAGAGGCTTGGCATGCCATCGATCACTCCGAGATACTGGAACGGTTCTCATCATATCCGCGCGCGTTAAGAGTGGTAGCCTTCATGTACAGGTTCATCCACCACACACAGAAACACCCAATTCCCAGTACGCTCGTCCTTACGCAAGAAGAGCTGTACAACGCCAAAATGAAGCTGATAATGGTCACGCAGCGCCACCATTTCCCAGCAGAAACTACTCAGCTGGAAGCAGCAACCCCCATAGGCAAGAAAAGCTCATTGTTGTCCCTAAACCCCATGCTAGATAAAGCTGGCATCATGCGAGTTAATGGCCGCTTAGCCAATGCTGACCTCAGCTACAACGAACGATTCCCAATAATTCTCCCCGATAGCTCCCAGTTTTGCTCGCTGCTGTTAGATTTTCTCCACAAAGTTTTGCTCCATGCGGATAAGCAACTAATGATTCGAATGATACAGCAGGAGTACTATATCCCCCGACTCAAGCAGAAAGTGAAAAAGTGCATATTCCATTGCAAAACGTGCACGATATATAAGCAACAAATGCGGTCGCAAATAATGGCCGCTCTGCCACCCGAACGTGCAACTTACTCCGTACCCTTCCACGTGACAGGCGTTGACTTTGCTGGCCCATTCCTCGTAAAAACTTCCACTCTTCGACGAGCATCTTACGCCAAGGCATATGTGTGCGTGTTTGTATGCTTCTCTACCAAAGCCATACACTTGGAAGTCTGCTCGGATCTCACCACGGAAGCGTTCAAGGCGGCATTTGCCCGTTTTGCAGGCCGTCGTGGCATTCCAGCTAAAATAATGTCCGACAACGGCAAAACTTTCATTGGAGCCCAACGAAGCTTACATAAGGAATTTTCCGCGTTTCTCAAGGAGACCTCCGTCGACATAGCAAACAACTACGCAATCCACGGTCTCTCATGGCAGTTCATTCCTCCCTATGCGCCTCACATGGGAGGACTCTGGGAAGCCGCCGTGAAGAGCTTTAAAACACATTTCACGAAGGTCGCCGGAACACAAAAGTTCACCTATGAGGAGTTCAACACTCTGCTCATTCGCATCGAAGCGGTCTTGAACTCCAGACCGCTTTCCCCAATGTCGCAAGACCCCGATGATCTCCAAGTTCTAACACCAGGCCATTTTCTGCGCGGGGCTCCCCTGCTCGCCCTCCCAGAGCCAAACGCAGATGACCTCTCCCTCTCAAATAAATGGCAGCGATTAAAGGTGATCCATCATCAATTCAGCAAGCGATGGAAGACTGAATATTTGAAGGAGCTTCACAAACGCTGCAAATGGAAAAACCAGAAACCCAGCGTCCACGAAGGGGACCTAGTCGTCATCAAAGACGATCTTTTGCCTCCGAATGAATGGAGGCTAGGCCGCGTCGTCAAACTTTATCCAGCTTCAGACAAGAATGTGCGCGTAGTAGATATTCGCACCCAAACGGGTACCGTCACCCGAAACATCAGTAAACTTTGCGTTCTCCCCTGTTAGGGTTACCATCACGATCAACCTCTTCAGCTCCCTACTCACAAATCAACCGAAACCATGCCCTCTCTAATTTTTCATGTTTTTCTTCTCTTACCTGGTTCTTTCACAGGTCATGGATTACAACAGATGTCGCCTCTGCTGTCGCCACCACAGCTTACGTTTTTGTCCCGCCTTCTTGGTAATGGTTCCGGCTGAACGGTACGAGTCCGCCCGCGCTCACAATTACTGTCTCAACTGTTTAGCCACGTCGCATCGCACCAACGCTTGTACCTCGCAGAGTGGGTGTCGCCGGTGCGGGAGAGCCCACCATACATTACTACATCGCCCAACTACTACCAGAACGGCCCTCAACGATCCCCAACGAGTGCCAACTCAGGCACGGTCAGGACAGCAACGAGGTTCAACTCCGTCAAGTACAAGACGAGACAGCACCCGTACGCTTAACAGGCGGGTAATTCAACGACCCACCGTTCGCGTGGAGCGAAGCCAAAGGGAGCTACGACAGCTTCAAAACTTGGTTAACCAAGCCAAGGGAACCCTAGAGGAACTGAAAGAACTGCTATATCTGTCAGCTCCGCAGGCCGGCCGCCATGTTGAAGACATGAGCGCAAATCTGATCGAATTCGAGGACTAGGAGAATCATAGAGTTTCAAATATACATATGTACATATAAACATACACACATGAAAAACTTGAATTTTGCATTAATACTTACCCTTTACTTACCTACCTTGAATGAATTCCTAACATGCACCCTGTAACAATTTATTAACTTACCAATACTTCAAATATTAATATCTATAAATACATACATACTTACCTGTATACTTACCACTCTCCCTAAATAATAAATACTTACCGTTACAACATATTTGCAGCTTGGTAGGCTGTAACAAGCTGTAGTTTAGTTTAGTTCTAATTTTGATCTTCACCCGACTCGCACGTTCAGTTTATACGAGAACCCCGTGTTTATTAAGTGAAATAAAACAGAAGTAATTGAATGTGAACATAATCCAAGTGTGTTTTTTCTTAACCAAAGAAGATAGAGACTCAAAAGGTGAATTTTTATACAATAATTATCTGCGCTGCTAAAAATCGAGAGTTGCCTTCTATGACCTTTGTATCAACCCACTTTCTTTGTTTGGGAATCTTGCAAAGCTTTTTTAGACTATTTCCTGTTGAGCTAGACACTAGTATAGAATAGTTCCGAACTCGGTAGCAATGCAAGGTGGTCTTTTGTGATTCATTGTTAAGTAACTTCCCAGTAAGCTAAAACCATGGAACTTTGCAAATAGATCATCAATTAAATGCCATGCAATACCTTGTTCACAAAATCCTTTTGGATGCCGCGCTTGTCAAGTAAACTGAAAATCGCAGAAAAATAGTGGGGAATCCTGCTAAGGATTGCTAAGTAACTTCTAAGTGAGCTGGAAACTGGAAACTCCTCACATAATTCAGAGCGAAGTCATTAAAAGAAGTTCGGTAGGTTTCTCACGGATCTACTAATTTCGAACATTAAGGTAAGCCACACAATATTGAAAAACCGATATTAAATAGTAATTACTTTATTAAGCACTAGCAGGGTACCCGGCGTTGCTCGGGATGTAAGTAGTTAGGGGGCCTTTCAAAATCAATAATATACTTTAAGATTTCATATTTATATACATAAAATATAGCTGACCCGGCAAACTTCGTTCTTCCCAAAATAGATTTTTTTATTAATTTTTCACTACTTCATTGTGCATACAACTTCAAAAATATAAAATTTTAGTATTCCGTTTAAGGCTACACGATACACAAAATTTTTAGTTTTCTGTCCCGGAGCTTAAGTAAATAGCGAAAAAATTTTCCTACACGGGAACTATTGATATCATTAATCTCCTGATCAATTTTCAGGTCCTAACTTTAAACGCTTTTACGATAACCCCACTTTTATGCGCGAAAATTGTTTTGATATCATTTAGCTCTATACCAATTTCCAGGTTCCTGCCTTAAATACTTTTGGAGATATTTAGCTTGAAAATTAGTATGGGAGGTGCCACGCCCCCATTTTCGTTAATCCCAATTTTTTTGGAGGTGGTAGGGATCGATCTCGTATAACCCCTCACCAAATTTCAGTGGTGTAACCCGAATACTTCCACAGATACGGACAATGAAAAATTTTATTTGTGTGGGAGGTGCCACGCCCACACTGTCGTTATCCCCAGTTTTTTTGGAGGTGGTAGGGATCGATTCCATATAACCCCTAACCAAGTTTCAATGACCTAACCTAAATACTTCCAGAGATATCGACTAAGAAGTATTTCATTCGTATGGGAGGTGCCACGCCCACACTGTCGTTATCCCCAGTTTTTTTGGAGGTGGTAGGGATCGATTCCATATAATCTCTCACCAAATTTCAGGGGTCTAACCTAAATACTTCCAAAGATATCGACTAAGAAGTATTTCATTCGTATGGGAGGTGCCACGCCCACACTGTCGTTATCCCCAGTTTTTTTTGGAGGTGGTATGGATCGATTCCATATAACCCCTAACCAAGTTTCAATGATCTAACCTAAATACTTGCAGAGATATCGACTAAGAAGTATTTCATTCGTATGGGAGGTGCCACGCCCCCTTTTTCGTTATCCCCAGTTTTTTTGGAGGTAGTAGGGATCGATCCCATATAACCCCTAACCAAATTTCAGTGGTCTAACCTAAATACTTCCAGAGATATCGACTAAGAAGTATTTCATTCGTATGGGAGGTGCCACGCCCACACCGTCGTTATCCCCAGTTTTTTTTGGAGGTGGTAGGGATCGATTCCATATAACCCCTAACCAAATTTCAGTGGTCTACCCTAAATACTTCCAAAGATATCGACTAAGAAGTATTTCATTCGTATGGGAGGTGCCACGCCCCCTTTTTCGTTATCCCCAGTTTTTTTGGAGGTGGTAGGGATCGATTCCATATAATCTCTCACCAAATTTCAGGGGTCTAACCTAAATACTTCCAAAGATATCGACTAAGAAGTATTTCATTCGTATGGGAGGTGCCACGCCCCCTTTTTCGTTATCCCCAGTTTTTTTTGGAGGTGGTAGGGATCGATTGCATATAACCCCTAACCAAGTTTCAATGATCTAACCTAAATACTTCCAGAGATATCGACTAAGAAGTATTTCATTCGTATGGGAGGTGCCACGCCCACACTGTAGTTATCCCCAGTTTTTTTGGAGGTGGTAGGGATCGATTCCATATAACCCCTAACCAAGTTTCAATGATATAACCTAAATACTTGCAGAGATATCGACTAAGAAGTATTTCATTCGTATGGGAGGTGCCACGCCCCCTTTTTCGTTATCCCCAGTTTTTTTTGGAGGTGGTAGGGATCGATTCCATATAATCTCTCACCAAATTTCAGGGGTCTAACCCAAATACTTCCGAAGATATCGACTAAGAAGTATTTCATTCGTATGGGAGGTGCCACGCCCCCTTTTTCGTTATCCCCAGTTTTTTTTGGAGGTAGTAGGGATCGATTCCATATAACCCCTAACCAAATTTCAGTGGTCTAACCTAAATACTTCCAGAGATATCGACTAAGAAGTATTTCATTCGTATGGGAGGTGCCACGCCCACACCGTCGTTATCCCCAGTTTTTTTTGGAGGTGGTAGGGATCGATTCCATATAACCCTCAACCAAATTTCAGTGGTCTACCCTAAATACTTCCAAAGATATCGACTAAGAAGTATTTCATTCGTATGGGAGGTGCCACGCCCCCTTTTTCGTTATCCCCAGCTTTTTTGGAGGTGGTAGGGATCGATTCCATATAATCTCTCACCAAATTTCAGGGGTCTAACCTAAATACTTCCAAAGATATCGACTAAGAAGTATTTCATTCGTATGGGAGGTGCCACGCCCCCTTTTTCGTTATCCCCAGTTTTTTTGGAGGTGGTAGGGATCGATTCCATATAACCCTCAACCAAATTTCAGGGGTCTAACCTAAATACTTCCAGAGATATCGACTAAGAAGTATTTCATTCGTATGGGAGGTGCCACGCCCACACTGTCGTTATCCCCAGTTTTTTTTTAGGTGGTAGGGATCGATTCCATATAACCCCTAACCAAGTTTCAATGATCTAAAATAAATACTTGCAGAGATATCGACTAAGAAGTATTTCATTCGTATGGGAGGTGCCACGCCCCCTTTTTCGTTATCCCCAGTTTTTTTTTGGTGGTGGTAGGGATCGATCTCATATAATCTCTCACCAAATTTCAGTGGTCTAACCTAAATAGTTCCAGAGATATCGACTAAGAAGTATTTCATTCGTATTGGAGGTGCCACGCCCACTTTTTCGTTATACCCAGTTGTTTTGGAGGTGGTAGGGATCGATCCCATATAACCCCTTACCGAGTTTCAATGGTCTAACATAAATACTTCCGGAGATACGGACAATGGAAAATTCCATTTGTATGGAAGGTGCCACGCCCCCTATATATATCAAAATATTTTTTAGCCTGTGACCATCCCTGGAAGATGTACAGTGGGTGTGTAAAATTTGGTTACGATCGGTTTATAAGTTTAGGACGGAAGTCGATCTATACCTACATACATACATACATATATATTTACATAATTTGAATTTTATATATATAGATACACTTGTGAACGGCAGTTTTCCCAAGATAGTATCTTACAAAAAAGTGGTCTGAAAGGATCTACAGCTACAAAAAGTAAAATGCTCGAGCTTGTGCTTCTTGGAGCACGTCCGAAGCGCCTCTTCCATGAATCCAGCTCGTGGTTGTAGCGGCGTCCTGCTCTTCATGGAATTAGCGTATTTGGTTATCTTCAGGGCATTCTGTATTCTGAGTGCTGCCGTCACCTTTCTTGGCGATATACATAAGTTGGCATGAACCTCTCCACCGGTACATCTTCCTCAGCTGCATTAACTTTAATTTTAAATACGTAGTCGTCGATGCGCTCCAAAAAATTTTTTAGGATGAAAAGTCTAGATTTCGTATTTCGCTATTGGTCGGTCGAAACTATCCAGGCTAATCTAGATCCCTCTAAAACGGAAACGGTCCTTTTCACAAGGAAATACAAGAAAAAAGGTTTTACACAGGCTCACGCTCTCTCAAGAGGTCAGGTTCCTCGGCGTTATCTTTGATAGCAAACTCAACTGAAACAAGCATGTTGATGACACATCCAGGAAAGCTATCACTTTCCTATATGCATCCAAAGCAGCCGTAGGGAAGAGATGGAGTTTAAACCCCCGGCTCATGCACTGACTGTACACCGCTGTGGGTAACCCATCTTCTTCTGTGGTGGGTGTTGTGGTATGGTGACCAGCACTGGAGCGTAACAGTAGCATGGGCAAGGTGGGTAGCGGCGTCTACTCGGATCTTTCGCTATGCTTCAGAATTGGGCTACCCAGCCACTGCAGCGTATTCCAGGCAGAACTTACTGCCATAGAGGAGGCTGCTTGCTGATTTTTATCGAAAAACCGCACATCTGTGCCTATATACAGCGACAGCCAGGCAGCGATCAAAGCTCTTCAGGGTAGCTACACTACTTCGAAAGTAGCTCTAGACTGTAGGCAATCGCTCAGTGAACTGTCTTCGAAATGCTCCACAGTGATGGTATGGGCTCCAGGCCATGGCGACCTTCCTAACTGCGCTGCCGACGGCTGGCAAGGAAGGCCACGGAGCATGCAAGGTGTCTAGGCAAACTTGCACCTGCAACATACGAGGCGAGTCCATACTCAATCTCAACCGACCATCCTTTGGCCCTATGTTTGGGGTGCTTACGGGACACTGTCTAATGGGTGTACATGGAGTGCCTAAGCAGGTGCTTATTCCTTAGCCTAGCAGAGCTAGTCTCTGCCGAAATCGGAAACAGCCTTACCTCGAAGTCGTAGTACAGTATATTTGGCTTTACTTTATGAGAATATACCCAAAATAAATTGATGTGACGCGAAAAAAAAAATTATCGAATTAATCACAATTTTTTGCACTGCTTCGGAAAACTACATTTTCTTCCAGATTTCGGAAAAAGTCTTACATTTTGAAAGAGGACCTAAAATTGCATCCGGCACATGTTTTACTTTTAACATATTGTAGCGAATTCGATGACTCCTCGATTGTAAATCCTGGGTTCGATCACTGTAGAGTCAAATAAACACACGCACAAATAATGTAATAGCTAGCTGGTTTTATTTACTAGAAATAAACGCAATACAAATTTAAGAGTTTAGTAATTTCACTGTAAGTTAATGTTAGTACCCTTTCATTAGCATTAAATATAGTGATATTAAACACGTTTTACTTGTTTTATTATTGTCAAATTTTTTTGTTGGTTGGTCTGGTTGGGCTGGCTGAAGGTTGTTCTACAGGGCTCGATATTTTTTTAAAAACAAGTGAATTACATGTAGGGATATTTAGAACGTTTTCATTTTTTGATTCTGGTAAAGTTTTTTGGTGGTTGGACTAGCTTAAATTCAAGGTAGCCAAACTATCGAAATTTTTTAAAAGACAAGTGTAGTGAATTAGATGAAAGCGTACTAAATAAGCATTAAATATTAGGCAATTTAGTACGATTTGGGTATATTTTTCATTCGACTCTAACTTTATTGTGTAAGGCCCTTATCCAATTCGTTGAAAACTGTAAGTTTTGACAGCGTGAAAAAAAATGTGACATACACGAATTCGGTATTGCCAATCATATTATTATCAATAAATTTATATGCCAATACGTTATTAAACGGTAGACCATAACTTAACGCAAACACTACGAAATGTCATGATATATAAAATACGTAAATGTAAAGTTTATTCATAATTGTGTGTCCTTTTTTAGATGTCAAAATTTACAATTGTCAAAATGTATCCTTTCCTTTGGCACAGCAAGATGGAAAATATTTTTACATCATAGAATGTTACCGATTGTCACACGGCCTTAGAAGTTAAATGCTTGCTAATTACTCCTCAATAGTAGAACTAACTGATAATACACCGACATGCTTTTCGAAATAAAGTCAGAAAAACACTTACACGCTTTTCAAGATTGGGGAAAATTCACAACACCCTGTGCCCCACAAATCAAATTTTAGCCTGAATTTAACAGTAAGCAAACAGAATTATCTGCGCTGCTAAAAATCGAGAGTTGCCTTCTATGACCTTTGTATCAAGCCACTTTCTTTGTTTGGGAATCATGCAAAGCTTTTTTAGACTATTTCCTGTTCAGCTAGACACTAGTATAGAATAGTTCCGAACTCGGTAGCTATGCAAGGTGGTCTTTTGTGATTAATTGTTAAATAACTTCCCAGTAAGCTTAAACCATGTAACTTTCCACATAGATCAGCAATTAAATGCCATGCAATACCTTGTTCGCTTGTCAAGTAAACTGAAAATCACAGAAAAACAGCGGGGAATCTTGCAAATGATTTCTAAGTAACTTCTAAGTGAGCTAGAGACTGGAAACTTCTCACATAATTCAGAGCGAAGTCATTACATTACATTTCTCACGGATGTAGGTACTAATTTGGAACATTAAGGTGAAATTTCGAATCTTGATATCGATGAACACGGTGTAAATTCAATATTTCAGTAAAAAAAAAAAAAAAAACTTTATAGGTAGGGGGCCGATCAAGTATTACGTAAGCGCTAATGAGGGGCGGGCGGGTCTTTGTTTTGCTTATTTTCGATGACATGGGGGTGGGGGAGTCTGGATGATGATTACGTCATCAGAAGTTATTTACTTTTTTACACGAATGGCAATCCTCACATTGTTTTTGCTTGAAAACGAAACGCATTTTCGGGGAATCCCGCAAATAATGTATACGTTGGGGGAATTACCGCGTTCACTAAATCGTCACATTGAAAATATCCATAAAAAAGAAAACGTGAACATTGATAGGAAAGTTAGACCTGTAAGAGTCGCTGCTCGTCGTGCTAATGAACTGATGTACATTTTTCAAAAGTTAGAGCACCATGATGTTGAATGGTGTGTTGAGAATGACGTAGATATTGCACAATATTGAGCAGCAATAAAATGTCATCGACAACTTAGAATCATGGTGGGTTTCATGGACTGAAGACTGTTAAATTGAATTCAAAATGTTTACCAAAAATTTAAAATAAGTTTTTTATGCTCGTAAGATTAATCGAATCAGTTAATCTAATACATGTATATTCTAAGTCTATTTTGTTATTTTAAAATTTATAATCTTACTAATATATAAAAACGTAAGTTTGTGAGTGACTGCGGATGTTTGTGGTTCTTTATCGTCTAAACGAATGGCCCGATCATTACGAAATTTTGCAGACAGGTCCTTAGGAGTGTAGAATAGGTAACAAGCATCATGAAATTTCGATAAATTTATCGATAATAGAGTTATCGGCCAAAATTTTGTTTTCCGTAAAATTTGGAGTATTCGCACAAAATTGGTATCAATCGAAAGGGGAAGACCACAGCTTTCATTTGGACTTTGGTTCATTTCGATATATTTATCGATAACATAGTTATCGGTAAAAATGTGGTTTCGGGTAAACTTTGGAATATTCGCACAAAATTGGTATCAAACGAAAGGGGAAGACCACAGCTTTCATTTGGAGTTTGGTTCATTTCGATATATTTATCGATAACAGAGTTATCGGTCAAAATGTGGTTTCGGGTAAACTTTGGAATATTCGCACAAAATTAGTATCAAACGAAAGGGGAAGACCACAGGATTAATTTGGACTTTGCTTCATTTATGGAAATATCTATTTTGAGAACGGCTGGACCTAATACACATAACTAAATTTGGAAGGTAAATTTTGTATCCGCTCGAGATGGTTATACGCTAAAAAAACGAAGGCATTTGGAAAGGTTTTGGAGATGTCCCTAAAAATGTTGACCAGGATAACCTTATAAAGTGTTCTTTCAATTTGAGCCCGTTTTCGAGATATTGGTCAAAATGTCAACCAGGAGGCGCCCTCGATGGTATTGGTATGATATGGGTATCAAATGAAAGGTGTTGACAAATGATTTAACATGTTTTACGAGTAGCTATTTTCCAATATAAAACGATATCTATTAACCAAAACGTAGACCAAAATTGGAGCTAGAAGGTTTTTGTGAAAAAATGGGTCTAAAATGAAAGATATTGATGCGATTTTTAAAAAGGAGTCATTTTAAATCCTTTTGGGATTGGGATTGAGAAAGAGATAGTATATGGATGACAATTAAAAAGCAATATGAAAAGACAAAAGCATATGAAGAGGATGGACGGAGAGAAGTATGTGGAGCTGAAATTAGGAGGGCGAATCACATATTTTAAATGCAAACAAGTTAGTGTTTGGGCAGGACAACGTCTGCCGGGCTTGCTAGTTATAATATAAAAAAAACAACACATTAATTGTAAAATGTTTACGTAAGCATGGCGGGAGTGGGTAACCGCTTTGCTTATTTTCGATGAAAAAGGGGATTGGGGGTAAATAATTGTAATAAATCTGCTTACGTAATACTTGAACGGTCCCTAGCCCCACAATATTGAAACACGGATATTGAATTGTATTTACTTTATTTAGCATACACTTGTGAACGGCAGTTTTCCCAAGATAGTATCTTACAAAAAAGTGGTATGATAGGATCTACAGCTACAAAAAAAATGGTTAGTAAACGGTTCTGGCAGTCGGCGACTAGGCTGAGTTTTATTTTTATCTCGATGGTCGCGTCCCTCTATGGGTGAGTTGTTGTCAGCTGGAGGCTAGGTTCCCCGATCCACGGCACCCCAGTGACCTTTGTTAAATGCTCGAGCTTGTGCTTCTTGGAGTACGTAAGAAGCGCCTCTTCCATGAATCCATCTCGTGGTTAAAATGTAGCGGCGTCCTGCTCTTCATGGCATTAGCGTATTTGGTTGTCTTCAGAGCATTCTGTATTCTGAGTGCTGACGTCATCCCACGCTCGATCCATTATTATGGCATTCCAGAGCAGCATCCTATCCGAAACAAAACCTTAGTACTTGGTTTTATAGCTGAAAGCTAGAGACAAACCCCCAATTCTTGGCGGTGCTGTACTTGGTTTCGTGCGCCTCCTCGTAAAGAGAACTAGCACGGTTTTATCGGAGTACACGCTGCGTATCTTTCTCGACAGCCGTTATCGAGTCCCTTCTGGGAACGGGACTGGACCTCCGCTTGTGGAATTCGTTAGTCAGCTTTTGGCAAAGAGAAACTATCCAGGCTAATCTGGGAGCGTGATCCCTCTAAAACGGAAATGGTCCTTTTCACAAGAAAATACAAAAAAAAGCTTTAACACAACCCCGCGTGAATAGGGTTGGACTCAAGCTCACTCAAGAGGTCAGGTACCTCGGTGTTATCTTTGATAGCAAACTCAACTGAATCAAGCATGTTGATGACAGTTCCAGGAAAGCTATCACTTTCCTATATGCATCTAAAGCAGCCGTAGGGAAGAGATGGAGTTTAAACCCCCGGCTAATGCACTGACTGTACAAGGCTGTGGGTAGACCCATCCTCTTCTGTGATGTTGTGGTATGGTGACCAGCACTGGAGCGTAACAGTAGCATGGGAAGGATGAGTAGAGTACAGCGTTCTTTGGCGGTGCTTATAACGGGGTCACTCCCATCCACGCCTAAAAAAGCTTTAGAGGACATGCTCAACCTACGGTAACTGTAAACTCCAATCAAGCTATAGCGCAGTAAGACCGAACGCCGTTAAACGCTGGAATGACATCAGGTTTGTACACGCAAACATCTTGGAGACCATACACCAAAATCTGAAAGTCGTGGACTACACCTACCGGCCACGTCCCAAATACCAAGATCTCCATCAAAATCCCTAAAAGGGAGAAATGGGAGGACAGGCACATTCTAAACAGACGGCTGAAAGCTTAAGGGCAAGGTGGGTAGCGGCGTCTACTCGGATCTTTCGCTATGCTTCAGAATTGGGCTACCCAGCCACTGCAGCGTATTCCAGGCAGAACTTACTGCCATAGAGGAGGCTGCTTGCTGGTTTTTATCGAAAAACCGCACATCTGTGCCTATATACAGCGACAGCCAGGCAGCGATCAAAGCTCTTCAGGGTAGCAACACTACTTCGAAAGTAGCTCTAGACTGTAGGCAATCGCTCAGTGAACTGTCTTCGAAATGCTCCACAGTGATGGTATGGGCTCCAGGCCATGGCGACCTTCCTAACTGCGCTGCCGACGAGCTGGCAAGGAAGGCCACGGAGCATGCAAGGTGTCTAGGCAAACTTGCACCTGCAACATACGAGGCGAGTCCATACTCAATCTCAACCGACCATCCTTTGGCCCTATGTTTGGGGTGCTTACGGGACACTGTCTAATGGGTGTACATGGAGTGCCTAAGCAGGTGCTTATTCCTTAGCCTAGCAGAGCTAGTCTCTGCCGAAATCGGAAACAGCCTTACCTCGAAGTCGTAGTACAGTATATTTGGCTTTACTTTATGAGAATAAACGCTAAATAAATTGATGTGACGCGAAAAAAAAATTATCGAATTAATCACAATTTTTTGCACTGCTTCGGAAAACTACATTTTCTTCCAGATTTCGGAAAAAGTCTTACATTTTGAAAGAGGACCTAAAATTGCATCCGGCACATGTTTTACTTTTAACATATTGTAGCGAATTCGATGACTCCTCGATTGTAAATCCTGGGTTCGATCACTGTAGAGTCAAATAAACACACGCACAAATAATGTAATAGCTAGCTGGTTTTATTTACTAGAAATAAACGCAATACAAATTTAAGAGTTTAGTAATTTCACTGTAAGTTAATGTTAGTACCCTTTCATTAGCATTAAATATAGTGATATTAAACACGTTTTACTTGTTTTATTATTGTCAAATTTTTTTGGTGGTTGTCTGGTTGGGCTGGCTGAAGGTTGTTCTACAGGGCTCGATATTTTTTTAAAAACAAGTGAATTACATGTAGGGTTATTTAGAACGTTTTCATTTTTTGATTCTGGTAAAGTTTTTTGGTGGTTGGACTAGCTTAAATTCAAGGTAGCCAAACTATCGAAATTTTTTAAAAGACAAGTGTAGTGAATTAGATGAAAGCGTACTAAATAAGCATTAAATATTAGGCAATTTAGTACGATTTGGGTATATTTTTCATTCGACTCTAACTTTTGTGTAAGGCCCTTATCCAATTCGTTGAAAACTGTAAGTTTTGACAGCGTGATAAAAAATGTGACATACATGAATTCGGTATTGCCAATCATATTATTATCAATAAATTTATATGCCAATACGTTATTAAACGGTAGACCATAACTTAACGCAAACACTACGAAATGTCATGATATATAAAATACGTAAATGTAAAGTTTATTCATAATTTTGTGTCCTTGTTTAGATGTCAAAATTTACAATTGTCAAAATGTATCCTTTCCTTTGGCACAGCAAGCCTCCATATTTACAGACGGTTGAAAGCTTAAAGGCAAGGTGGGAAGCGGCGTCTACTCGGATCTTTCACTATGCTTCAGAATTGGGCTACCCAGCCACTGCAGCGTATTCCAGGCAGAACTTACAGCCATAGAAGAAGCTGCTCGGTTTTTTTTTCTTCTTATGCGAATGCATTCTTTTGTGATTTATCGTAAAATGATTGCAGCCAAGTTTTGAATTCTTTGACTTCGACTTCAAAAATGAAGTCATTATTCAGACTTCAATTTGCGACTTAAAATTTTTTGGTTATTCATGTATTGCATTCATTGAATCCAAATTCTTTCTGAAGTCAATTGAAGTCAGTTCGAGTCATATGGAGTCATTTGAAGTCAATTTACCTGTGGCATCAGTGTACGAAAATAAACTATATTGTACAGTACTATTTCGTTTTGTTTCTTACTTTCATAATTCAAAACAAAACACAACCCAACGGCTCAGTTCACTTTTCAATTATAAAATACCTTTTTTTGAAAATTATATGCAAATCAGAAAACAAAACTAAACAATTTTTTATGTACTTATGCATTTGTAGTGATTATAACAGCAAATTGACACAAGGACTTCTCTTTTTTCTCATAACCCTACTTATAACGCTTAGTAAAGATCAGCATGCATATTTAAAGTGGAGGCATCCTTTGAGAGCAGGGATGGGCAGTATCGGCAGAGAGTGGTCGTTGTATGCGTGGAATTATTTACAACAGCGTGCGTACGAAGCAGGTGCGCGTATAGTGATGACGAAAACTTCGCCCGCCGGCTTGCTTGAGGGTAATAGGCCAAACAGAATCAGTCCGTGAATACGTCAGATACGTGACGTACGTCAACCTTAGAGCAAATTCTATTTTGCCGTTTCCGTCGTATCTGGTGTTACGCATACAAACACCCGCAGTCTACTTTGCTGAGTCTGCTGAACGCTTGAACAGTTCACCTTGGCTATTCTTGGGAGTTCCACTATTGAGGCGCACGCACAGTGATGGAACGCATTATCTCCTGCCGCGGTTGCAAACATCCGTCGGAGAAAGAGACGGTGGAGCAACTGCTTTGCGATTGTAATTAAGAATAAAGTATAATTGGTTTTCCTTCCCTTTTATTTATTTAGCCCGAGAAATTATTTATAACTAGTGAAAGGGAAATACAATTGTTGACTGAATAAAAAACAACAAGAACAATAACAATATTTCCTTCTATATTTTTAAATCATATTAAATTCAAAGACATTAATTAACAAGTGTTTACTGCATATACAGTGGGGAAAGGAATAAAAGGGGCAAAATTGAAGATGTATTTATATGAGAAAACACAATTTTTCGAGCATACGCGTAATTTTGACGCAGATTATTTTTCTATGGATAACTATATACTATTAAAAATATATCTTCAATTTTGTCCCTGTTATTTCTTCCCCCACTGTATATATGTATGTGTATGTATTAAATTACTCATACTAATCTAATCGAATATTCCATTAGTCCGGACAAGCAAAATATGTTATTGCTTTCTCAGCTATGTTGTGCTCATTTACCGCAATATTTAGAGCACTAAATACGGGATGCACGAGCGTTTTAAAGGCGGAATCTTCGGCTATTCTTAAAGGCCTTCCGTGTTTTGTAAATAATTCTACGATGGCATTTTCTATTTTTTCTCTGCTAACGATTTAAGTTATTTTGACCTCCCCGCCACCATCTCTGCCATTACTTTTTTTTACCAATAGTCTTGGTATACATATTTTGAAATGAAAATTTTTCAAATTCCTTTCTAAATTGCCCGCGTGGCTATTTAAATCTTTGTCATCGCAGTTTTCAAACTTGCATATGGCTTTGTCATTATCAAAATCGAAGAGTTTGCGCAGTATACTATTTTTCGGTCGCGGCATTTTTGAGTTAGTTTTAGAGCGAAGTTAATTATGAAATACAACATTTTTTTTTAAATAATTTCTTTCTTTTTCGAGTTAAAGTTTCAATTTGAAACGTTTGTGTGTACAAATAAATATTTGTTGGAATTGTCACAAACAAAAAGCAAACGTTTGGAAAATGTAACAAAATGTACAAAACCAAAATGACATGATACACGATGAGCAAATGTACAGTATTTTGTACTGTTTATTTTCGTACCCTGTGTGGCATACAAGACATGATCGCAAACTATTTTTACTCAAACAATATGTATTAAACTCTAAAATATATTATACAAATTACTAGTTATGGATCTTCTTAGTACTCTTTATGAAAAGTTAACATGAGTCATATATCCGAATTACGAAATCACAATATCTTAAAATCTTCGATTGTGTTATGAATGAACATTCGGAAAATGCAACTATCCCAGGCCATGCATTATCTTCAGCGAGTAACGAATCTTTTGGAAGCAGACTTGGAAAAAAGATTCCATAAATATTTTTGTTTGGAGGAGGTTAATGACGCCATTGCCGCAGCGCTATGTCCTGAGGTAAAAATGAAATGGGTGCGATCCATGAATCCAGAATTCACAAACGAAAAAGTTGCCGAGGTCAATGAGTTGGTGAAAAGCATAGTGGTGACCGAATTAGATTTTAACGATACGGAGCGCGTCGAAAATAGTGAAGAAAGCAATAGTCAATTTTTCGACTTCTCTTTTATGGCAATCTATTTTGTTATACATATGTAAATCTAATTAAAATAATTGACAAACATTTTTTATCTCTTTTTCTGTTTAAACTACTTTGTCAGAGTAATCCCTCGCACTGCTAATAAAACACCACGGTTAGAGTTGGGAAAATGGTTAAAAACCCAACTATTTATTAATAGACTCGCTGATCTTCCTATCTCATTGTACATTTATTCCTTCTGAATTATTTCTACTTCTGCAAGCGCAGAATTGCCAGACTTACGGAATCAAAAATGTGCCACAGAGGATTGCCATATGAGATGACTCGTATCCCGATACGATACATTTTCAGATGAGTCTTCACAACAACTTGAACTATCGCAATCGTCTATTGAAGGCGAGCTTATAGCTTATATGGTTGATAAGTCTCCGAATACAACCATCTTACACCGCTATCCTACTATTAAAAGGGCTACATTAAATACAACGCACCTCTGCCAACTTCAGCCCCCGTAGAGAGATTATTTTCGTTTCCCTCAATACATAATGCACCACGCCGAGGACGTCTATCAGATAAAACATTCGAAAAGCTGTTTCTTTTAAAAGTTAATAATTCACTATATCTATATCTATACTAATATATATTTTGAAAGCCGTTGTCTTCTGGACCGCAAAGCCCAAAAACGGCTGAACCGAATTAAATAAAATTTTGCACGTAGTTTTTGCTGGAGCCCGACATGGTTATAGACCACAAAAAATATTCGAATCCGGGAAGGTTTTGGAGATATCCCGCAAAATCTGGACCAGGGTAACCTTACAACGTGTTCATGCAATATGGGTATCAAATGAAAGGTGTTGGCGAGTGCTTTAATATGGTGTAGTTATTAGTCCCATATGAAACCCCGTTTTCGAAGTATTGCCCAGAATATGGACCAGGTGTGGCCCTAGACTGGTTTCCCACAATATGGGTGTCAAATGAAAGGTGTTGACGAGTGCTTAAACATGGTGTAGTTATTAGTCCAATATAAGACCCCCTATTCGAGGTATTTCCCAAAATATGGACCAGGTGTGACTACAGACAGGTTTTCTACAATATGGGTATCAAATAAATTGAGTATGTAAAAAAGAGGTGATTTTCAATACCCTATGCGACCCGTTTTCTGAGATATCGACCTAAATGTAGACCAGGGAGGCCCCAGGACGTGTTTATACGATATGGGTATCAAATTAAAGGCGTTAATGAGGGTTTTAAGAACTAGTGTTTTTACGTAGGGGAGGGGGCCCAGTTATAACGCGGGTTTTGAAAAAAATTAAAATTTTTTCCTCAGTTCCGCCAAATGAAAAATTAAGAAGTTGATCATTTAGCTATTAACCAAACGCAACTTTTCTTCAAAGAAACTATGTTTATTAGAGTTACTCAAAAAATTTTGGAACACATTTTCTTAAGGATCACTTTTTTAGGCCCAAAAAAAAGTGGCCCAGTTGTGACGCACCTCAAGGAATTCACTGGAAATGAGAAAATATTAAAGGAATGTCACACCAATTGTTGTGATTTAGTGATTTATTTATTATCAAGGCCTTCAATGGCAAACAATTAAAAATACAAAAGAAAATGACCTTCAATGGCCATAAATTATTCCTCGTCGTCGCTCACGTCACTTTCGCAGTGTTTGCAAGTGAAATAACTTGCCTGCATGTTGGCGCACTTCAAATGAACTGGACGCTTGCATAAATTGCAATTGATCGAGTTGGCAGCGGTCAATTTTTGCGGCAACAGCTGTAAGCAAATGATGCAAAAATCTGTGTCTTCATCAGATGATGGTGATGTGGCCTGAACAGGACCAATCTCATCCAAAATCGATGAACTGCTGGTCACCAATGACATTAGAGATCGGGATCGTGAGGTAGAGGGTTCGGATGTGCAAAAAAAAAGGTGCGTCATAACTGGGCCACTGGGCTGAGTCACAACCGGGCCACGACGCTATTTTGTGTATGACAAGCAAATTTTTTATAGACACCACATAATCACATAAATCCATATAGAATCACAAAATATACGGCAAATACAATATTTTGATGCATTACACTCACCTTTTCACTGTCAGTTTCACAAAATGTTGGTACTTTGAAAAAAAAAATAAAAAATACTTTTTCGCACGATTTTAAACACGATGTTTGCTGCGCGTATACATAATGCGAATACTAACGTTCGTGTCTGTCCAAAAACAGCGGAACGTCAAACGAACATGATTGTCAGGGCTAAACTATCATTCTCATACCGCATGTCAAAAATATTTAGCTGCGTCACAACTGGGCCTGCGTCACAGCTGGGCCCCCTCCCCTACATATTTGAGCCCGTTGCTGAGATATCGACCAAAATGTGGATAGGCGTGAACCCAGTATGCGTTACCCATACATAATATTATGTATTTTGAATGCTGTTTTTTTCTTCATGCAGTTTTGTTTGTGAAAAAATGGGTTTTGAACATCGGTTGAATCTTGGACCGGTGCTACCCGGAATATCTTCATACAGGGAGTAATTTTCAGGTTTTAATGCGAAGCTGTGTTTGAGATATCGATGGAAGTGTGGACCGCGAGGTGGTTATACGATATGGGTAGCAAATGAAAGTTATATCGACAGATGTTCCCTATCGTTTTAGCATCAGCTAGCCGGCGTCAAATTAAATGGAATCGCTGATAGACCCAATATATGTAAAATAGCTATCCTTTTTTATTTATTTAATCTGACACTACGTCTGCTCATTTACAAAAAAAATTATTAATGGAAGTAATTTCTTAAATAAAAAACAAAAATTCATCAATTTCAGTAAAAAAAACTTTTGTAAATGAACAGGTTGGTCTACTATGCTGCCATTGAGTTATTAATAGATTAAAATATTGGGAATATGTTGTATAACGTCGACGAATTAATATCAAAAGTTTACCCGAATATAGAAGAACTATCAAGTAAGCCGTATACATGGCTATGTCAACGGGCTATTGTTGCACCAAGAAACAAAACAGATGACGATATTAATAACGTTATCCTTGATAAAGTACCCGGCGAAGTCAGAGAGTATATGTCAAAGCGAAAATGCAGTACATTACCCGATTCAGTTTTTGAATTCCCTAAATCCCTCGGGCTTACCACCTTATAAAATAAAATTAAAACAAAATATTCCAATTATATAACTGCGCAACCTTAAGCCACCGAATCTATGTAATGGAACCGGATTGCAAGCGAAACAAATGCATAATAACATCTTAGAGACAACAATCCTTACAGGTCCTGCGGCTGGAGAGGTGACATTCATACCTCGCAACGACACATTAGCAGAAATCAATAAAAAAACGGAATAAGTGATGCACTCCTTTTTTCATTTTACACATTTATATGTATGTTTGAGTGTATCTGATCCATATTGGAAATATACTTTGCTTGAATTATAAAAATGTGTTTTTGATTTTTAAAAACGTGCATTTAGTGTAAAGGTTGTTATACACGATATGTTTTGTCATATGTACTCTTCAAGTTTTCGATCCATATGTACTCATATTGTGTGTCAAATTCGCTTAATTTACTTTGCGTTTACATGATATGTATTTTGTGTTGCTTTTGATTTATTATAAACAAAACTTCAAATTGAAAACCACGCATAATTAATGGAGGAAAAAGATATAAAAATCGCTCTAAGCGCAATTTTAATTACCGCCGCAATTTTAAAAAAGAAAAACGACCGTTTAAAGAAAAAGAAACGACAAAGAAGGTATTGGAGTGACAAATGGCTATTGCGGAGAGATTCTGGTCGAGGAGGTCTTGCTTCAATGGCCATGGCAGAGCTATACACCGAAGACCCTAAATATTTTCGAAACTTCGCCAGGATGAATCCTACTACATTTTCCGAGCTACTAGCAAAAGTCAAGCCGCTTATTTCGAAGCAAGACACTGTAAAGCGTCCAGCTATATCTCCTAGCGCTAGGTAATTATCAGTTTATTAAAATGCTGGTTATCAAAAGACGCATCAGAATCAATATATCCTTAGGTTACTTATAACTCTGCGTTATTTAGCCACCGGACAAAGGTTTAAGCAACTGGCATACGGTTTTAGAATATCAGCATCAGCAATTTCTAACATTGTACACACTACTTTAAAAGCTATTTACTCAGTCTTAAAGGATGACTTTTTAAAGGTAAATCAATTTAACCAACATAGAGTTTAAAAGTAAATTCTTCTACAAATGTTCCCTGTACTTAGATGCCTCAAACTAGCGATGAATGGTTCGCTATAGCAAACGACTTCGAAAGACAATGGAACTTTCCTTACTGCTTGGGAGCTATAGGTAGGTATGCCGCGTTCAAATTGATGTGATCGTTGTGCTTTTATTGATGTATGCATATGTATATATTTCATCAATTCCAGATGGGAAACATATAGCCATTCGCCCTCGGAAAGTTATGGGTCATATTATTATAATTACAAAGGATTTAATAGCGTTATACTCTTAGCCGTGGTCGACGCGAATTATAAATTCATATACGTCAATGTTGGAACAAATGGAAGAGCCAATGATGCTGCAGCATTCAACGAATCATCTTTTTCGAAAGGATTGCAAAATAATGAATTCAAATTCCCCCCTAACGCACAGCTACCTGACAGCCATGAAAAAGTTCCATATGTATTTGTAGCGGATGACGCGTTTAAATTAACCTCTCGCATGTTAAAACCACACAGCCAGCGATCTAGCGATTTTCATAAAATTTTTAATTACCGCTTAAGTCGGGCGAGGCGTGTAGCCGAAAATGCCTTTGGAATATTTGCAAATAGATTTCACATACATATTTCAGAGAAGTATTGATTTACCTGTAGAAAAGGTAGACATTTTAACCCTAGCTGCGGCTGCTTTACATAACTTTATTAGGACACGAGATGGTTTTCAAAGTGCTTTGCTCGACTGGGAAAATACAGTTGAAATAACTTTGAGGTTTGGACTTTGGCGAAATGAAGTGGACCTAACGAATTTACAAAGATCGCATTCAAACCACTCAAGTTTAGAAGGAAGAGCAGTTCGCGAAACCTATACTGCATATTTTAACACAGTTGGATCTGTTCCATGGCAGTTAAATGCAATAAAAAAGTTCAATTTTTAAACTTTTTAGATCTGTAGGGGCTTTTTTTTCTTTATTTATTAGTTGGTCCGGCACATGTGCTCTACGCCGACTAAATACCGAATTCATGATTCTACCACCCACTTCAAAAAATTTAAAAACCCGTTTTTCACAGCATTAAAGCTCTACCATAGCTTTTTACATATATTAAAAATTTTAAAATTTTTCTTAACCATTTCCTAAACGGCTTAATAGTATCAAAGCTATATCCAATTTAATATGTTAGATGTTACAGCTACATTTATCATATATATTCTATGCGGTGGAGCACGGGACTCGATTTCATATACAGAATTGGAGGCAATTTATTTTATTTAACGATCAGCTTAGTACACATACATACGTATTAGAACACCCACAGAATGTATGGGATTTGAAAAAGTATGAAATAATTTCGCTCCACACGCAATTTCTGAAAGAATGGGGATAAAAAATAAGATCTGTAAAAAAATCTGGCCATCCGTAGTGCAAAAATGCCATGGAAATTTGACCTAAAGGCTAAAAATGCACTAAATGGAATATGTCTTTATTGGCTAATATCTCCTAAACTAGTAATTTTAAGAGAAATAACGACATAACGACTTTTACTTAGATTGGAGTCAGGAGTAAATAGCCCATATAAAGGTTGTACCTGCGAGTGTCCTTTCAAGGACTTTTAATAAGTCGAAGTAAATTTTTTATTTTTCATTTTTTTGTAATGGTCAAATAAAATACTTGCAAAATTATGGATTAGATAAGCTATACATCGTTTGGTAGGATATTAACCACAGTTTAATAATAACATTACATTTTAATTTTACCAACATTTCTGCAATGGTTGGTTGACATAAAACTGAGAAAAACTGTTTTTACATTTCTAAAAACATGCAATATGGTATAGTTCAGGGGTCAAAGTTCTAATTCTCTTCCCTCCAAATGCATTTTCTGAAAGTTTGGGGGTAAACGACAAGATGTGTAAAAAAGTCTAGCCATCTGTAGTGAAAAAATGTCATGGAAATTTGACCTAAAAGCTAAAAATGCACTAAAAAATTGTGTATGTCTTTATTGGCTAATATCTCGTAAACCAGCAATATTACCGGAAAAAATGACATAAAGACTTTTATTTAGATTGGAGTCAGGAGTAAATTGCCCATATAAAGGTTGTACCTGCGAGTGTCCTTTCAAGGACTTTTAATAAGTCGAAGTTAATTTTTAATTTTTTTCAAAGTAATGAGTTACATAAGTTTTACACCGTTTGATAAAATATTACCCAAAGTTTCATTTTAACATTGCATTTTAAATTTATTAACACTTTTGCAATGGTAGGTTGGCGTAAAATCGAGAAATTTTTTTTTTTAGTTTTTGAAAACATACACTATGAGATAACTCAGGCGCACAGTTCTAATTTTATAGCTATGTTGAAGTAAAATGGTAAATATGTAACGGAACAAATTTAATAATAATATGAAATCTTGTGAAATCTATAAAACAATATTAAACGTTTTCTTTCGAACAGTTTTTGTTTAAGTAATCGATAATTTTTTTTTTATGTGTTTCGTGACGGCAAGTTTTTGTTATGTTTCTCCACTGCATGCAATAAAAAAATACACTAAACACCTCTCTTCTGCTAGGAAGCGCGTCTGCATTCAAACATTTTTTTTTCTTACCTGTGTAGAACAATTTGTTTATTTATTTTCCCATATTTACTTAGTTTTAAAGACTTACCAATTAAGAACACGCTTTTGTATTTATTTTCCATTGTGGTGCCTTATGAGAAGTATTTTTATTTTAAATTTCTTGGTCTAGAGGTCACAATTACACGTTTATTATGAATGTATTTCTTTTTGACAGTTCAGTACCGGTTTCCTGGCAAAACTAAATTTTTAACTAAAATATATACATATTATACTATAGAAAAAAAATTTGAACTAATAAGAAAAAAAACATTCTTATGAAAGGTGCTTAAAAGGACATTCGCAGGAAAAAAATGTGTATGGAGAATGTACTCCTGATACCATTCTTAATAAAAGTCTTTGTTATTATTTCTCTATGAAAAACTTGCTTACGAGATATTAGCCAATAAAGACATATACAATTTTTTAGTGCATTTTCAGCTTTTAGGTCAAATTTCCATTGCATTTTTTCACTACAGATGGCTAGACTTTTGTACACATCTTGTCGTTTACCCACAAACTTTCAGAAAACGCATTTGGAGGGAAGAGAATTATAGCTTTGACCCCTGAACTATACCATATTGCATGTTTTTAGAAATGTAAAAACAGTTTTTCTCAGTTTTATGTCAACCAACCATTGCAGAAATGTTGGTAAAATTAAAATGTAATGTTATTATTAAACTGTGGTTAATATCCTACCAAACGATGTATAGCTTATCTAATCCATAATTTTGCAAGTATTTTATTTGACCATTACAAAAAAATGAAAAATAAAAAATTTACTTCGACTTATTAAAAGTCCTTGAAAGGACACTCGCAGGTACAACCTTTATATGGGCTATTTACTCCTGACTCCAATCTAAGTAAAAGTCGTTATGTCGTTATTTCTCTTAAAATTACTAGTTTAGGAGATATTAGCCAATAAAGACATATTCCATTTTTTAGTGCATTTTTAGCCTTTAGGTCAAATTTCCATGGCATTTTTGCACTACAGATGGCCAGATTTTTTTACAGATCTTATTTTTTATACCCATTCTTTCAGAAAATGCGTGTGGAGCGAAGAAAAAAAATTTTTTTTTTTTGTGGGTGTTCTAATACTAATATACGTACCACCTCAATGTGAAATATTAAAATTAATAGTTTACTCGAATATGAGATTTGATGAGGTATGAGCCAATTGCCTCTGTTTAGCTTTAGCATCAAAGAGTAAATGTAGAAAGTTTTCCTTCAATTCCTCTTTTATCGCTTCATTATTAATTGAGCTGAATTCATGAATTAAAAATTCGCAGAAAGCATCGTCTCTGGCATTCAAATCGCAATCTTTTTGGTTGGTAATGGACTTTAATGCCTCCGTTGCAGCTTCAAGAACTTCGTTTTCTTTTCCAGATGCTGGACTTTCCTTATTCAGTCGAGTTCGTTTTTTGCTTGATCCAGGCGGAGAAACATCTCTTTCGGAGTTTTGTGAATAACTAGAATCATCTAGAGACTGAAATCAAAGAAATATTTACATTGAGCAAAAATATTTCCAAACAACGCAAGTGAACTACATACGGAGGAAAAATTGCTTTCTCCTTGCCGGACCTTAACAAAATCCGAAAGAAAACCAAGACTTTTAAACCAAATCGCAGTTGGGGTGTACGCTTCGTCTGCACCAGCTCCACTTTTTTTATTCTTTATCTTTCCAATTTCGCGACTGTATTGTCCACGCAAGTAGTTAATTTTTTGCTGTATTTTTTTTTTCATTCATTTATTATTAAACATTTTCTTAATGCTAGTTACATTATAATTTCAATATTGTAATCATACATATTAACTACAGTATAGCATAAGAAAAGTATATGGCATTTATATTTTAAGATTTAAAATAGTTCTAATGCCATTTTCAATATTGGTGGTATATGTTATTTATGTGGGGTGTACATTAAATATTAACCTAATGCATTAAGGTATTAAAGTTGCTAACACATTAAAAGATTTGTTTAAAAGATTAGTTTTAGAAGAAACTTCAGGTAAATGGTTTGGCAAACTCTCCGAGTGTATTTCTGCCATGAAAGGCTTCTCAGCAAAAATTTATCTGCTTTGTAGATGCCGTTCGGAGTCGGCGAAAAACCGTAGGTCCCGCCAATTTGTAGGAAAAATTTTCAAAGCGGCACACCACAAATTGGAAGAGAAGCTCGTCGCAAAAATCGCCTAGGAGGTTGATGATATAACTGTTGTATATCGCGCCATATATATATACATAAGTTAGATTATTCACTACTTATTTGATTTAAAAAAAAAAGTTTTTTTAGGACTTGCGTCCGTTCTTTTCTTTATTCAAAAGACAAAAGACGACTTAAATCAATTAATAGTTGTATTTATAACTATACTGCCAACCGTTGGTCAACGTCACGTTGCACCTGCATCTTTAGGAAAGTTTATCATTTTGCCATTTGAGACATCATCACATTCTGGTTGCGCGTGTGGTGTCATTTGCCAGACAGCGACATATTGCACCCACATATGTGGGAAAGTTTATTATCTTGCTATTCGAGACGTCTTCATATTTTGTTTGCTCGAGTCATTTATCAGTGCGACCAAGGTCTTATGATCTTATGAGCAAACATTGTGTTAACTATCCCCCCCTTAAGTGATGGACGTCCTCGGACATTAAACATATGGTAGGTCATTAAACTTGATGTAGGTCGGTGGTTTATTTATGTGATTGACCGGATGTAGTTGAGGAATTGCGGCTGGTGTTGCATCCGTTTTTTATACGTATTTCACCGTAATTGACTTGCGTGAACGTAGTATGACGGATATAACCACCAAAGCGAGGATTATTGCCACTGTAAGTATTCCAAGGGAAACTGTTGTCCTTTTCAAAAATATGATTAGTTTTGTGTTATTGATATGCATTTCCTGGAGGTATTCCAGTGATAGGATGTCTATGTGCTTACTCTTATTTGGAGTTAACTGGAGTACTGGTGGTATTGTTTTGAATGGTAGTGATATAAAATTTTCGTATATTTGCTCTTTGGCCTTTATTGTTGCGTTGAAGAATTTAATTATATGAGTCCCATTAATTTCTTGAGCAGAGTTATTGTCTCCACTTTGCCATCAAAATTGTTCAATAATAGCACGCCTGGTTGTACTTCTTCCACGGTTGGTAGGTTGTGCCCTGACGTGGTTGTGCAGTTTGAATTTAAACTATTTATGACTCTAGGTATACATTGATCTCTTCTTAAATCTACTAAATTATTACTATTACAAATTGATATTTCATTATATTTTTCACATTTTTCCCGAATTCCATATATTGCATTTTTATTTTTCAATATTTCTTTAAATTGAATATTTAGTACAACATTGCTTTGTTTTTTTTACTGGTTTTAAAATTAATTTTTTAAATATTTCCGAGCTTGTAAGTGAAATTTTAATCATATAAACTATCGTCATTTCTTCGCAAAGAACGTTTACCTTTGAAAATTCTAACGCTTCCTCTGCGTTGCTAAATGGAAATCTTTCTTCCTTCAATTTATCTAATGCAATTTTTGCTTAATTTCTATCCAATAAAACCGTATTTATGATATTTTCTTTCGCCCATTGTATGGCGTATTTAATGTTAACTAGTTCGTCCTTAATTAACCTAATTTTACTTTGCAAATCTATTACTATTTCATTTATTAAATTGCTGCTTTTCTTTATAGAATTTAAGATGACATTTGCAATAGCTGTGATAATATTTATCCGTTTTTCGAACATCTTATTTATTATGGTCTGTTTATCGTTATTTTCGTCGTGGTCAGGTGATCCTGCTACGTATTTCCACGCGGTTCCTAGTATATTAATCGCTCTTTTGGATCGAAATTTGCTGATAGGCTTTAGGGTTTGGAGGATTTCAAGGGTTTGGTTGGTTTCGTGTTTAATGATTGGGTAGAGGAAGCTGCCCTTAGGTAAGTTTTCAGTTACGCGGTCGTGAATGTCCGTCAGGAGTGTTTCGTATTTCTGCAAGTCTATCCTCATGAATGATCCCCAATCTTTAAATTTCCGTGGTGCGGATTACGGTTATATAAATGCAATTTTTCATGATGTAGACTGGAATTCCATTCTGCTTTCACCTAATCTCTCTGAGTGCTTCGAAGCTTTTCTAGTTCAAATTTTTGATGTCTTAAACAGCAACCTTTCTCTGATTCCTGCTCGAAGACATAAGTTACCATGGTACACGAGAAGGCTGAAAAGACTTAAGAACAAAAGAAACAAATTTTTTAAGCTTTTCAAGGCCACCAATAATATCGCCTTCAAAGAAAAATATGTCAGCTTGATGAATCAATTCAATGACCTGGACAAACTTCTTTACAACAACTATATATCTCGTTATGAAGATGAGCTTAAGTCTAACACTAAAGCTTGCTGGAACTACATCAGATCCCGGAAAGGATGCTCCAATATCCCTAGTTGTATGAATCTGGATAATGTTTCTTCCTCTAATATGCCAGACATTGTTAACATCTTTGCAGACTATTTCAAATCCAACTTTGTCGTTGATGCTGGGGCCGCATATAATTCATATTGTAATGTTTCTGATAGTCAAAGTCTAGATTTCGGTGCTCTCTCCATTACTGAGTTAGACGTACAAATCGCTATCTTTTCTCTAAAACTATCATACAAAAGTGACATCGATGGTCTCTCCTCTTTCTTTTTCAAAAAATGCAGTTTGTCCCTTTCCAATCCTATATCCCGCATTATTAACCTTTCCTTCTCATCTGGTATCTTCATCGACAGATGGAAAGTGGGGTCAATCATTCCCATCCATAAATCTGGTAACAAAAACAATGTCAAAAACTACCGAACAATCTCCAAACTAACAACATTCTCCAAGATTTTTGAAAAGGTGGTAAGAGATAAGCTGTTCTTTTCTGTTAAAGAAATTATTGATCCAAACCAACAAGGTTATGTTAGTGGTCGCTCCACAGTTACGAATCTTGCTGTATTCTCTGAGTACTGTATTTCGGTGTTTAGGGATGGATCTCAGGTGGATACCATTTACACCGATTTCTCCAAAGCTTTTGATTCAGTCGCTCACGATATTCTACTTTACAAGCTGGATCGTCTGGGTTTCCATTCAATGTTTCTCATGTGGATGCGCTCATACCTCACTAACAGAAGATCTTTTGTTGAAATCGCTAGGACTAGATCTTACTCTTTTGTGGCCAATTCCGGTGTGCCTCAGGGTAGTATTCTGGGCCCGCTTTTTTTTGTCCTTTTCATAAATGACATAGGTACACGTTTTTCTCACTCTAAATTTCTACTTTACGCCGATGATTTGAAGATGTTCTGTAGAGTGGATTGTTTGAATGACGCCAGTCGGTTACAAACTGAACTCAACAATCTTACAGAATGGAGTGTCAATAATAAACTGTCCCTCAACATCAGCAAATGTTTTCACATGACTCTCCCGAAAACCAGGAATGTCATCGGTACAAGTTAGTCGATCCTAAGTTTTCAGTTGTCTACAGTCAATTTTTTTTCAGATCTAGGAGTTCTGTATGACTCTGGTTTCACTTTTGTACCCCAGGTTGATAACGTCATACCCAAGTCTTACTCCAATTTAGCATTTTTGAAGCGTTATGCAAACGATTTTAAAGATCCCGATACAAGAAAGTCCATTTTTAACTGTCTTGTCCGCTCTAAGTTAGAGTACGCATCCATTATCTGGAATCCTCTTTTTAATAATCACTCTGATAGAATCGAGCGAGTTCAACGAAATTTTACTCGTTTTGCTGTCTTCCCGCTTCACTTCGTTGATCCCTATCCATGTTACAAAGCACGATGCTTACTAATAAATTTAAAATCTCTCGAAAGCAGGCGCACAATTCATTCATTAATGTTCATTTTTGACGTTATTAATGGCTTAATTGACGGCGCTGCCCTGTTCGAGCAACTATGTTTCAACGTCCCAAATAGGAGACTTCGCACTCACTATCCTTTCCTAGCTATGGCAATTGGTCCAAAGTACTTACAATTTGCTCCCATTACTAGAGCAGCCAATGAACTTAACAGTATCTATCAACAGCTAGATCTAGATTTTGCAATGCCTAGATCGGTGTTCGTCTATAAGATTACTTCTTTTTATCCTTAGTACCTTAAAAAAAACTGTTATTTCTAGTCTGTAAGATATTGTTATCATAGACTGAATAAAGAGTAATAATTATAATAAAGGTACCGTCTTGAATTTTGGCAATTCCGTTATTTATAGTCACTAAGTACGAGTTTGTGTGGTCAAGAATTTCGACATCTCCTTTTGTCGGTAGGAGGAAGCAAAGTCTGCAATAGAATGGGTGAGTTAGCTTTTTATATTACTTTTATGTACTGTGCTGCCAGCTTCTGTCAAAATTGTTCTATTATTATTTTCTCTGACTGAGGAGTGAATCAACAAAAGGGCTTATTTCCATTCGTCACTCTATTGGAGATTTTGATGAAATCGGCTTGTTTGGGCATAATTACACATGTTGTCTTCAATGGAAACCACTAAAATATGTTTTTACCATATAAAAAGATCTGTCAAAAAATAAGTTTCAACCAAAAGGGACATATTTCCATTTCATTTATTTGGGGTTAAAAATGTTTGCATTGTTTCAATCAAAACGTCTTATTTCCCATTATGTTTTGCTACCTTGTCGTAAACAATCAGACAAAAGGGCATTTTTTATTTGCATATAAAATAGCGTTTTTAAAATAAACGACTTAACCACTGAAATATGTTCCACTTTTATAAAATCGATATAGCAACAGTTTCTTCAATTGTCAGTAAAAAATTGCCTATGGTATAACTGTCATTTTTATGTTTCTTTTAATGAAAAATTAAGGTGTGAACAGATTGTGCTTTCATAAAATAATTTCAAAGTATCTCTGAATTAATATTGTGGGAAGTCCTTGACATTTTATTTTAAAATGGAAGAAACCCTTGTGGCTATGTTAAATACCGGAGGAAGAAAACAAAAGCACAATTTAAAAGTGCGAAAGAAAAAAGAGTAAGTAAAGTTTTTGGTTGATTTAAAGACCTGTAATTTCCATATTTTCGTTTAAGTTAATAATTTTGATTTCGCTTTCTTTACAGATATGTAGACAAGGATCCGTTAGGGATTAACGTCATAAAACCATGCCTTCATAAAAGTAAAAACACTAAATTTAGATGCGCCTTTTTAAAAATGAAGACTATTTTGAGAAATCGGAGTTATTTATACACGTATAAAAATATAAATCGTTATAATTAAAAATATTATTATAATACTTTGTACTACACGTTGTTTTTGTTATATATGCTCTTGTGAATAAAATTGTGTTCTTATCATTATTATGTATTTTAACTCTGATTATGGTTGTTATACGCGATATGTATTGTCATATCTGCCTGTCAAGTTTTCAATCCATATGTACTCATATTTTCATACCTAGTAGTGCTTCGCACACAAGGTATGTTAACTTCATTCGCCTAACGGTAGTATGTAACGGCATAAACAAATCGAGATAGATATTGACTTATATACATCAAAATGTTCAGGAGGAAAAAAGAAATTGATTGAGCCATGTGCGTCCGTCCGTCCGTCCGTCCGTCTGTGAACACGATAACTTGAGTAAATCTTGAGACATCTCAATAAAATTTGGTATGCAGGTTCCTTTTTACTTAGCTCGGAGCGCTATTATTAGGCAAAATCGGTTAAAAGCCACGCCCACTTTCTATATATATAATATTTCCGAAAATACAAAAAGAGTGATTATTCAGTACATAATACACCTATAAGGATAAAATTTGGTGTGTACTTTAGCGTTAAGGCACACTTATTTATATTAATACAGGCAATATTCCGAAAAAAAATTGGCGAAATCGGGTAAGGTCCACCCCAATTTTATTCGAAATATTTTGAAAAGGATCATAGATATATTGAATATGCAATAACTTTTCTTAAACTAGCTGTATATCATTTCTATTTTACCTCTAAAGTGTTCGTGGGCAAAGAAAGTCGAATGCACAAACTTTTTGGAAAATGGGCGTGGCCCCACCCCTCTATGGTGGATTATTCCACAAAACTTTCCATGCCATAACTCCTGTAAAAATTAATTTATTGAAACGATATTTGGTGAAATTGTTCAACACATAAAGCTTACTCTTTGCTGTGAAAATTAACAAAATAGGTTAACGGACACGCCCACTTTTTTAAAAACACAGTACTGAAAAATTTCTTTGTAAAATTAAAATCGCGATATTTCCATAATTGTATAAATAAGATTTTAGACACATAATAAGCTTTTAAAGCAAAACTTAACTGTAAAAAAATGTTCTGGATTTTGGTGAAGTAGGCGTGGCGCCGCCCACTTTTCAGCAAAAAAGGTCAGCTATTTTCAAAAGCGATTGCTTGAAATTTCAAAAAGGTATTTTCATGAAAGTTAGTGAGGTGCTTCCCAATAGCATGTAGTATACTCCTGCCAAAAATTACGCAAATCGGAAAGCAAACATGCAAAATATACGGACAAGTATGTAGTTAACACCCTACTTTTTTTGTATACCCAGCGTACTAGTACTAGTACAAGGGTATATTAATTTTGTCCACATAACGGTACTATGTAACGGCGCAAAATAATCGAGTTAGATATAGAGTTCCATATATGAAAGTTCTTAGGTTGAAAAGAGGAATTTATTAAGGCATGTACGTCCGTCCGTCTGTCCGTCTGTTCGTCCGTGTACACGATAATTTGAGTAAAAATTGAGATATTTGCATATGGCCAAGGTAGGTTGCTATTGAAAATGGGCGAAATAGGATGATAACCACGCCCCCTTTTTCGATATCGAAAATTTCAAATAAGATTCTAGGGCCTATATCATTGCCAAGTCATGGTATTTGTATCTCGTTCTGAAAACTGACGCTGGGTATTTAATGTTCGGTTCACCAGAACTTAGACTTCCCTTCTAGTTTTCTTTTGTGTTCACTCGGTGTTTCTGTATCCATACAAAAAACTGACATATACATATCGTGTATAATGCCTCTTAATAGGACTGAAGGATAAAATGACTTCTGTGAATGGCAGGGCTGGTCGTTATCGAAATAACAAGAGGAAAAAACCACGATACTGATGATTTTCTTTCGAAGATGAATTATTCAAAAAGGCTTATTTCCAAAAGTATGTCAAGCAAAAGGGCATATTTCCAAAAATTCTCGCAAAAGGGCATATTTCCAAATTAAAAAGTTTAAAAAAAGATGTATTAGAGGCAAGAAAAAGTTAAAATAACGATGGTGTCAGATTAGAGTAGCTATCTTGTGTTAATTAAACCATTTACAAACTTATAATTTTGCTTCTTTGACTTTTTCTCAGATTTTTGCGATTTTTGAATAAAGCCTGAATATGGAAATACGACCTTTTGTTTATTCACTCCTCGACTGTTTCTTTTCTGTATCTTGGTGATACTTTTGATCCTAACCGTTTGTCTATTTTTACAAATATAATGTCTCCTGGCGAGTATGTTTTAAGGGGTGAGCGTTTCTTATTATGTAGTCCTATATCCTTATTTTGTTTTTCCCTGAGTCTGTCAACGTTTTCTTGTCGTGCTTGAGCGAATTGTATTGGGTCTGTACTAACGTTTCGTCCAAAAAATATTTCTATTGGCTTTCTACCTGTTGTTGAATGTATAGTGTAATTGTACTCGTAGACTACAGTGTCTATGAGTTCGGGGAAGGAGCGGAATCGTTCAATCTGCCCATTTACTGAACTCTTGTATGGGGGGGTTTTATATATTCGTATGCCGAGGGTGTCCTCCAACATGAAAGTAATGGAGGCTGAATTAAGACTTGTTTCATTGTCGATAACAATGAATTCTGGGACGCCAAATTGGAATAAAAGTTCGCGCAAAGGTTCTTTTACGTGTTCTATTGCTCTAGATTTTATTATCTTAGTTTGTACGTATTTTGAGAATTTGTCGATTGCCGTTAGAACCAACTGTTTTTCTCTGAGGTATATGTCAATGTGGAGAATGTGACTGGGGTACAGTGGTAATGGGGTCTTTCCCAATTCAGGGATGTTGGGATTGCGGTCATATTTGTTTTCTCTGCAAACCGAACAATTTTTTACTATATTTTTTATTTTTCCGGACATGGCTGGGAAAAAGTAGTTTTCTAAAATTTGATTTTTATTTTCCAGACAGTTCCTATGTGCTCTTCGGTGGGTTTTTATGATCGTTTCCTCTTCCTCTTGCTCGTTTGTAATGTCTTGTACTTGTTTCTGAGTGAATCTTATCTTGTAGGATCTGAAATGGATGGGATACATTTCTTGGATTCTTCCCATAATGGTTTCTTCGGTTTTTATACAGTTGATTACAGAAGGGTTCAAATGTCTTTTCAGCAAGTCAATAAGTCGGTTAGTGTCGTAGTCTGGTTCTTCCAAAATGTGTCTATGGTAGGTCGGAAAAGTTATCTTAAACTGGTATGTTGAGGTAGGTCCTGTGTTTAAAAATATTTGGTTTTTGAATGCATTGATAGGAGTTTCCACACTGGTTATCAACTCATGTGAAGAACTATCGCTGCTATGACACGTGGCTGTTGAGAGGCTGTTGTTTTCTGTTTTTGGGGGCCTAGAGAGTGCTTCAGCGACCACATTAGTTCTTCCTGGCTTGTACTGCAGTGCGTAATTGTATTCTTCCAAGATACATTTCCACCTTCTCATTTTCCCATTGAAGTTCTTGTTACTTAAAGCGAAAGTCAACGGTTGGTGGTCAGTGTACATTATTACTTTCGGTGAACCATACAAATAGCTTCTGAAACTGTTTAGTGCCCATAATATTGCTAGCATTTCCATCTCATTTGCTGCGTAATTTTCCTCTGTTGAATTCAATGAACGAGATATGTACGCTATGGGTTTGCCTGCATGTTCGAGCACTGCTCCAAGTGCGTAATTGGAATCATCGGTGGTGAGACGAAAATCCTGTGTAAAGTCCGGGTATGCTAGTATCACTTCTTTTGAAACCAGCGACAATTTTATTTTGTTGGAAGCTTCTAACGCGATACTGTCTAGGGTTATTTGTTTTTTGCTGGACGCATTTTTCGAGACGCGCCCATCCTCCCCTCTTAGGAGCGAAGTCAATGTACAGACACGACTTTTCTAGAGATTTATTATAGTATAGATAACTGACAATATTCCGAAATACTTCGGAGTGCCTTTTGATGCCTCATAAATCTTCAACACCCTGTCTAAACTCTTCTTCCAGGAACTATATTCGTAAGGGTTTCCGCTAAATTCTCTCAAGCTCCTGACTATGTCGGGGATCTTATCTAAATCTCCTAACTGTCCGTTATATTCCGGTCTTATATATAGTTTCGTCTGTCGCGTTGAGGAGTGGGTTTGAATTTCTTTGTCTTTCCTCTATCAGCAGCCTGCTCACAATTGAGGAGAGTAATGTTTCTAAGTCGGCATTGGGATTGTTAGCATGAGGCTGAGAAGGTTGAGGAGCCTGATTGCCTTGAGCTCCCTGAGCGTTGGTTAATACACTAGGTCGGATCATAGTTAATTACAATTAAAAAACCTTTTACATTATGTGAACTTCTAAGTTTTATGAGCCGGTGGTTCGGATTTTATTAAAAATTAGCAAAGAAAAAAATTTCTCTTTCAAGGCAGAGGTAACTGAAATTTTGTAAATTTTTTCTTTTCAAATTTACTTGCATCGAATTTTACGAGTTTAATAATACGTATATAAATTTCACTTTTGTTTTGATTGCGTGTATAAAAATTATTACTTTTCTTTCTTTTTCCTTAATATTAAGTCTTACATCACTATCAGGAACATTCTGTTCGGGTCCTGGATCCTGGATGGCGGCTGGTACTTAGTTTGTCCTGTTTGCATCTACAGATGCTACTAAGGGGCCCTTTAATTTTACTTTTCTTTCTTTTTCCTTATTATTAAGTCTTACATCACTATCAGGAACATCCTGTTCGGGTCCTGGATCCTGGATGGCGGCTGGTACTTAGTACGTCCTGTTTGCATCTACAGATGCTACTAAGGGGCCCTTTAATTTTTCTCCATCCAATTTTCCGGCTGCGCTTTATACCATTGCTCGGTGTTATCGCTGGATTCTTCGCCACTTACGCGGTTTTTTTTCGAGTTTTTTTTTCACGCACTTATACCGGGTCCCTGCTCGGGCGCCAGTTAGATTATTCACTACTTATTTGATTTAAAAAAAAAATGTTTTTTTTTAGGACTTGCGTCCGTTCTTTTCTTTATTCAAAAGACAAAAGACGACTTAAATCAATTTACAGTTGTATTTATAACTATACTGCCAACCGTTGGTCAACGTCTCGTTGCACCTGCATCTATGGGAAAGTTTATCATTTTGCCATTTGAGACATCATCACATTCTGGTTGCGCGTGTGGTGTCATTTGCCAGACAGCGTCATATTGCACCCACATATGTGGGAACGTTTATTATCTTGCTATTCGAGACGTCTTCATATTTTGTTTGCGCGAGTGGTGTCATTTATCAGTGCGACCAAGGTCTTATGATCTTATGAGCAAGCATTGTGTTAACTTATATTAATATATATATATTCTAGTAGACTTACATAGGAATGCAGTAATTTTTTTAGGGAAGGTGTATCTGGCTGTTATGCATCAAAATCCGTCAAAACCCCGGATCGGAAAAAATATGAGTTAGGGCCTTTCTATATTAGGGTAACGATTTGCACCTCAAGCTATTAGGTCAAACTAGCCTACGATCCGATATTAAATAAAATTGAAACTGGCCGCAAACACAACAAGATATATTATTTTAAATTTAGTTGTAGAATACAGTTTAAATGTCTTAAAATGCTCTTTCCTGCTTTCCCTGACATATTCGGTAACATGTTCTGTTATTAACGTCCAAATATAGTCCCCCATCATGCTTTCAATATACTGGCCTTGGTGGCGATCCTCAAACTCCATTATATCTTGATGGAATCGCTCCCGTGTTCTTCTGAATAAGCTCCCATACTATCTTTGAATTTATCCAGATGTGAATGTAACATGTGCATCTTTAGCGACATTCTACATCCGATGGCCGAATTCGTAATCATTCCAATTATCAGCTCTTCATAATTCTCATCCCTATGATTTCCAAGAAATCCGTGAACTACTGCCTTAAAACTGTTCCACGCTAGTTTCTCCTCATTGAAATATCGCAGTTCTTAATTTTTTTTTATTTGAGGGACAACAAAGACTCCAGAAAAAAAGTCTGTCAAAAAGTCAAAAATGTGCTAAGAGTCATCTCTTGTGGAAAACAAATAAAAACCCAAGAGTATAGTCTTTTGTTGACCGAAACAAGAGAGTTATACCTTTGAAATTATGGTTAGTATAACATGCCAAGTTCTGTGCATAAAGTTTTAGTACATGGATGTGATGAATTAAATACTTCGATTTATCAATATTTACGGATTGTTAAAATATATTTTAATTTTTTGTCTTAATCTATATTTCCACTTGCTTTATCAGGGTCATTATCAGAAGAAGCCTTAGAATGTTCACACAAAAATATGAGAAAATATCGGCTTAATCATACTGGAAAAACTGGAAGAGTACATTATCGTCAGATCCGTTAATTGCGTTTGAAAGAAATATAAAACAGAGAGAAACTGATTCGTTATAAAGTTTTGCTTTATTTGTCGTTCATACAATAATGTGAACAAAAATATTTTTTTCTAAATTGTACCTGATATCATTTTTGGAAAAAGCATGGTATAGTACTTTAAGGTGTATACGATGATTGTGAGTTATTGTACCTTTTTATAAAATTGTAAAACTAAATTTTTATTAAATTAATTTGAAACAGATTCTAAAAAACGGATTTTTTCTTGAAATCGTAGTGAGATAGTCCTATGAGGTGTAAAGTTTCAGCCCATTCTGATATAACCACTTATATAAGCACATAACCACAATAACTATTTTCATTTAAAAATGCAAAAAAAAAAAAAACTTGGTTTTCTCGAAATGAGTAACCGGTACAGAAAAACCGATTCCATTTTTGAAATTAGCGTGGCATAGTACTTTTAGGTGTGAAATTTCAGACAATTCTGGCAACTCCTTCTATTTTTGTCCATCGTTTGTATGGAGTCGCGGCAGTGTGCGTTGTGGAAGTATTTTGTATTCTTTATTTATCTCTGTCAAAGCCAAAGTGCGCAGAATGCTAACAGTAGGATCGCCACTGCTTCTGCCTAAAAATATTTATATCTACCATTTACACTTTTTTTCCAAATGCTAGTTTTCTGAAAAAACGCTATCAAAGCATTTGATAATGTAACGTTACGATTTTGGTAAAAGCACCCGTCAGAGTAGAGGATAATGTGGTGAACCCCGGGCGATTGTAAAATATAACTTTCTAAATGTTTAATTATACATGTTGCAAAAACTGAAGTCACGAGATTTCCATCAGTTTCATCCTACACATAATTGTGGGATTCATGGCTGACGGTATTGTAAATTGTAAAGTTATGAACATGCAGCTTCATCTTGTTGTTGTTGTTGTTGTTGAAGCAACAAAAATCACACCCCGAAGGTTTTGCGGACTGTTGTCGAAATAACAGTCCTTGGCCGGATACGAATCCGGTACGCTCCAGTACTCCCTTGCGGTACTGCCCGACTGTCGTGGTAGTGATTTGGCATGACCAGTGCAACCTTCTAGGTCATGCCATCCCTCCTTCCGAAAGGAAAGAGAAGTCGGGTAATGAGAGGTGAGAGGCATCACATCCGTAAATCAACCATCGAGTTGCACATCATTACCTTTGTGCATATTTGTGGCCTCTTACGACCGGTATGCCTACAGGGGGCATTTTCTAAACCCCTACCCGCTTCATCTTGTAATAAGCGGCGCTTGCTTTCAATTGTGGCACTAACTTTAATGCTTGCATATCCATGCTAAACACTTCACAAAGTCCGGACTTAGCATTAGTGATAGATATCATTTTCTTTTTCCTCCCTCATTGTTTTAACTTTGTATCTATGATTTTCGTACTCCTCGTCGGATATTCCATGTTTCGCCTTGTAAGCAGCGCACACGTCGCACTCGTATTTCTTCGGTTTGAAAATTGATAAATTTTGGTCTTTTAGAGATTCCACGAAGATCGGGTATGAAAGTTTAAAAAGTGCATCCTCCTCGTTCAAATTGCAATAATCTTCATACAGTCTAAAAAGATTTTGATACAAAGAAATATTAGATTCTAAATATAATCTTTTGGTTTGTTTTTTGCAGTAGTGGGACTCTATCTTAGCTAACCACTTTTGTAGAAAACCCGTTTTTCTTGGTGGCGCTGACCTGTTGTAAGTAGAAGAGGAGGCTTCGGGTCTAAATTGCATGACATACATATTTCCCGGTTTTTTTAATCCACATTCGAATCATTTTCTCAGTAACCCTAAAGTCGATAGAAACATTTGGCGACATACTTTCAATCTATTGGAATTCAGTCTCAAAAAGAACACAAAGGATTGTGTAAGTTTAAAATCTTCGGAAAAAATCTGTTTGGGCCAAAATGAATTCAATATTTCCCTACGTACAGTCTCCGTAAAGGCAGAACAATTTGATACACAATGTTCTCCAAGCTAAGCTGTCTTGCTGGTCTTTGCAAGCCTCCTTTTTTTGAGATATTTACACATTGGACACCCTTCATTCGCTTTATTTTATTTGTATTTTGTTTCCATTTTAATGGTTTTGCTTTCCGATTTCTTTTAGGTAAAAGATCGCTCAATATTTGCTCATCACTGTCGCTGCTATCACTCACAATATCCATCATACATATAGAAACTATGCACACAAATATTATTTTAAAAGTACACTTGATAAACGCAGCCAGTACATAATATGTAAAGTATGAGTTAGGGCCTTTTTTTTATAAAATTAGTAATGACTTAGGGCCTTTTTTAATAGGTTATATTACACGGTGGCCACCGTGGTGTGGAGGTAGTGTTGTCGGCCTGCCACACCGTAGGTCCGGGTTCGAGCCCTGGTACAGGTTACATCAAAAAGTGGTTTGAAAAAGTTTTTTCAAAACGGGGTCGCCCCTCGGCAATGGTTTGGAAAACTCTCCGAGCGGCACACCACAAATTGGGAGAGAAGTTCGGCTCAAAAGTCGCCTAGGAGGTTGATGATATAACTGTTGTATATCGCGCCATATATATATATTAAGGTGCCTCGCCAAAAAAAATGCACTGTTTCCACCGGAATTTTAAAATTCACTCTTTTCTAAGGACTCCCCCAAAATATTTCGAAAAAATATTAAGATTTACCGGAGCTAAACAGCGTTAAAAAAACGCTAAAAATATAGTTTTTTATGTATAAAAGGAGTATGAAAAGATATTTTTTAATAAAAAGCATCTGAGATGATAGAATGCAAAAGGTAAGCATACAAGAGTTTAAAATTTTTTATCAATACTATTATTGTATACCTGTGTGCTAATAATTGTATAATGTGTAAGATTGGACCAAAAATTGTTAAATTTTGCATAAATGGCAACGTCTCGAAAATACTTTTCAATTGATATCCTAATCGTTCAAATCCGTCAATAATTGGTTGAGTTATTAAAGTTATCCGCAAACCCACCCCTCGAAACATGACCAAAAACAGCATCATACATCTCAATATTTGGATTCCGCGTTTTTTTAACGTGGTTTAGCTCCGGTAAATCTTAATATTTTTTCGAAATATTTTGACCAAGGTCTTAGAATACATTGAAGTTTATAATTCCGATGGAAACACTGTGTCCATTTTTTTTGTATGGAGCGTGAGGCGCCTTAATATATATATATATATATATATATTATAGTAGACTTACATAGGAATGCAGTAATTTTTTTAGGGAAGGTGTATCTGGTCTTGTCTTATTTCAATACATTCGCCACATGTATAGCAAAACGAATTAGCCGCTCGTTTACAACTTCCCGAAGACATAATTCCTCTGTGATATGCAAAAAAAAAGTGTCGCCCACAACGAGTGACCCAAGAAACTGCAGCTTCTTTTTACTGTTTCTCACCACATTCTTTTTTTAGGATGAGTATGTTGTACTTTAAGTAGACCTTTTTTCGATGCATCGCTACATCAGGTAGCTACGCGCCGCCCTCTATCGACCGAAATAGCGCGAAAGGACCTACATTAGCCTGGTTCAAAAATAGAAAATTTTCAAATCGCTATAACTTCTACAAAACCAAATACTTTTGATTCGTAGTTGCATTTTTTTTTTAAAGAATTGAACATAGAATCTGAATATATTTTTTTGTTGACCTGTGTTATCTCTAAAGGAGTTCAAGGTAGGGACCTGAAAACTGGCAGAGAGCTAAATGATATCGAAACTATTCCCATCCATAAAAGTGGGGGTTATCGGAAAAGGGGGCGTGGCACCTCCCATAGAAACTTAATTTTTCAAGCGGAATATCTATAAAAGCGTTCAAGGTTGCGACCTGAAAATTGTTTAGGAGATTAGCGATATCAACAGCTCTATGTGGTGTGTTCCCGTGTAGGAAAACCGTCCTCGCTATTTATTTAGGCTCCGGGACAGAAAACTAAAAATATTGTGTATCGTGCAGCCTTAAACTAAATACTAAATTTATATATTTTTAAAATTAATAAAAAAATCTATTTGGTCAGAACGAAGTTTGCCGAGTCAGCTAGTTTTAATATAACTTTATCTGTCTTTTGAAACAGCGGCGATTCTATGCCACTAGCACTATACGCGAAAATATAATAGGAAAATCACCGCTAAGAAGTTTAAAAAAAGAAAAGCGCGGGGCATTTGACCACTTACATAGCTGCTCGATAGTAATTAAGAAATGTTGACTGTTCGGTGCAGCGCCATTGCTCTTGTCAATTTGATAACCAATAACTCAATGGAACCAATTGTTTCTGCAAAAATATATTGCCGTAAACAAAAAAAACACGATCACTATACCGCAGCCAAAAGTTATTCAAGAATATAATAAGGGTATGGGTGGTGTAGATCTCCATGACAATGCTGTAGCAAATTATCGTATTTGAATTCGAGGAACGAAATGGAAAGTTTGAATGCTATATTTTTTGTCATGAAGGATTTTTTTTTACATACTTGACGGATTTTGCCCATGGTTGATTTTTCGACCAGTCCACAAGAAGCAAACGGCTGATCAGAGTCTTTTTATATTTGAATTTTATCTTGATTGTGGTCCAAAAAACTCGATAAGTTGCGTTGAAACTGTGCGGACGTGTATTTCTATCGCTCTTGATTTGTTGTAAAAGTAACCGTGCTTCCTGTTGTGATTTATTCACTTTTCTTTTTATTATGGTTAAAAGCCTCTGAGACAGTGACTAACATTTTCGTCGTATAACACATAATAATTAATGTGTACATAAACAATCAAAAAGAAAATATTTCTAAATTTCATTATGCCTAGTGTTTGTGGTCAGAAAGTTGATCGTGCTCTGGAGAATGCTGCCGCTGTTAAATCTAATTCTTCTAAAAGTAATGAAGGAAAGCAGTTAGTGAGCATGACATTTTGTAACGTACAACTCTAACAATTGCTAAGGAGATCTCAGCGTTAAGACATGACAATGCCCGTATGCACTAAATTTTAAATTCAATGCTTGAAGACAAAAAGAAATTAATGCAATTATGTGAGAACCTACATACAGAAATCTTATCTCTTCGCTCTCAAGTGGATGGAAAACCTTCCGCTATTTCTATGCTTACTGCGAAAATTAAAAAACAGCATGACATTGTTAGTGCCCAAAATTCTAATAAGGCGCACATAAACAAAGATAATGAAGCAGTCAGTGGTACTGGTTACTCTCGTTTGTGCTCTCCACCTGCTCACGACTCACACTCACGCGTCTCTATTAACACTGCTTCGCTCCCCGCTACTAGTTATAGTACTGTGGTAACTTATGCGAACAAGTGCAAAGAAACTGGTAATCATACCTCTCAGAGCTTATCGCCTAATGTTAAGTCGTCTGCTACTACTACTAGTAATGTGATAGCATCTGCTACTACTAGCATTTCTGCACTCTCTAATGCTGTTACTACAAAGCCAAGCGCTGCTGCTTCTGCTACAAAATTAACATCAATTAATGCTTACCAAAGAAAGCTCAATAAACCTTTAGTTGTTGGTTCCAATGTCAATGATGAACTTAATGTTATTTCTAAAAATGAAGTGGCTGTATTCATCATCATTCTCGAACACTGTTGCTGAAGCCGATATTTTGAATTATGTTAATAAACATGCTAAAATAGATGCAAACTATCTTATATGCCATATGCTTATTAAAAAAGATGCTAATGTTAATGATTTCAAAACGATTAATTATAAGTTAGGAGTTCTGAGCCATTTTATGAACATTATTGAATGAAGATATTTGGCCTAGGAATCCTACAATCCGTCCTTTAAATTTTTTTCGAAAAGATGTTGTAATACGTGAATTAAATCCTCCCAAAAATAATTTGAAAATTTACTTCCAAAATATAGTCACGTTACGGGTTGAAATAAATTTTAATATATAATTTGATATACAAAAAATTATATTCCGTAAAGGTTGCTTGCAAATTCAGGTGCGAAAGGACCTACATTAGCCTGGTTCAAAAATAGAAAATTTTCAAATCGCTATAACTTCTACAAAACCAAATACTTTTGATTCGTAGTTGCATTTTTTTTTTAAAGAATTGAACATAGAATCTGAATATATTTTTTTGTTGACCTGTGTTATCTCTAAAGGAGTTCAAGGTAGGGACCTGAAAACTGGCAGAGAGCTAAATGATATCGAAACTATTCCCACCCATAAAAGTGGGGGTTATCGGAAAAGGGGGCGTGGCACCTCCCATAGAAACTTAATTTTTCAAGCGGAATATCTATAAAAGCGTTCAAGGTTGCGACCTGAAAATTGTTTAGGAGATTAGCGATATCAACAGCTCTATGTGGTGTGTTCCCGTGTAGGAAAACCGTCCTCGCTATTTATTTAGGCTCCGGGACAGAAAACTAAAAATATTGTGTATCGTGCAGCCTTAAACTAAATACTAAATTTATATATTTTTAAAATTAATAAAAAAATCTTTTTGGTCAGAACGAAGTTTGCCGAGTCAGCTAGTTTTAATATAACTTTATCTGTCTTTTGAAACAGCGGCGATTCTATGCCACTAGCACTATACGCGAAAATATAATAGGAAAATCACCGCTAAGAAGTTTAAAAAAAGAAAAGCGCGGGGCATTTGACCACTTACATAGCTGCTCGATAGTAATTAAGAAATGTTGACTGTTCGGTGCAGCGCCATTGCTCTTGTCAATTTGATAACCAATAACTCAATGGAACCAATTGTTTCTGCAAAAATATATTGCCGTAAACAAAAAAAACACGATCACTATACCGCAGCCAAAAGTTATTCAAGAATATAATAAGGGTATGGGTGGTGTAGATCTCCATGACAATGCTGTAGCAAATTATCGTATTTGAATTTGAGGAACGAAATGGAAAGTTTGAATGCTATATTTTTTGTCATGAAGGATTTTTTTTTACATACTTGACGGATTTTGCCCATGGTTGATTTTTCGACCAGTCCACAAGAAGCAAACGGCTGATCAGAGTCTTTTTATATTTGAATTTTATCTTGATTGTGGTCCAAAAAACTCGATAAGTTGCGTTGAAACTGTGCGGACGTGTATTTCTATCGCTCTTGATTTGTTGTAAAAGTAACCGTGCTTCCTGTTGTGATTTATTCACTTTTCTTTTTATTATGGTTAAAAGCCTCTGAGACAGTGACTAACATTTTCGTCGTATAACACATAATAATTAATGTGTACATAAACAATCAAAAAGAAAATATTTCTAAATTTCATTATGCCTAGTGTTTGTGGTCAGAAAGTTGATCGTGCTCTGGAGAATGCTGCCGCTGTTAAATCTAATTCTTCTAAAAGTAATGAAGGAAAGCAGTTAGTGAGCATGACATTTTGTAACGTACAACTCTAACAATTGCTAAGGAGATCTCAGCGTTAAGACATGACAATGCCCGTATGCACTAAATTTTAAATTCAATGCTTGAAGACAAAAAGAAATTAATGCAATTATGTGAGAACCTACATACAGAAATCTTATCTCTTCGCTCTTAAGTGGATGGAAAACCTTCCGCTATTTCTATGCTTACTGCGAAAATTAAAAAACAGCATGACATTGTTAGTGCCCAAAATTCTAATAAGGCGCACATAAACAAAGATAATGAAGCAGTCAGTGGTACTGGTTACTCTCGTTTGTGCTCTCCACCTGCTCACGACTCACACTCACGCGTCTCTATTAACACTGCTTCGCTCCCCGCTACTAGTTATAGTACTGTGGTAACTTATGCGAACAAGTGCAAAGAAACTGGTAATCATACCTCTCAGAGCTTATCGCCTAATGTTAAGTCGTCTGCTACTACTACTAGTAATGTGATAGCATCTGCTACTACTAGCATTTCTGCACTCTCTAATGCTGTTACTACAAAGCCAAGCGCTGCTGCTTCTGCTACAAAATTAACATCAATTAATGCTTACCAAAGAAAGCTCAATAAACCTTTAGTTGTTGGTTCCAATGTCAATGATGAACTTAATGTTATTTCTAAAAATGAAGTGGCTGTATTCATCATCATTCTCGAACACTGTTGCTGAAGCCGATATTTTGAATTATGTTAATAAACATGCTAAAATAGATGCAAACTATCTTATATGCCATATGCTTATTAAAAAAGATGCTAATGTTAATGATTTCAAAACGATTAATTATAAGTTAGGAGTTCTGAGCCACTTTATGAACATTATTGAATGAAGATATTTGGCCTAGGAATCCTACAATCCGTCCTTTAAATTTTTTTCGAAAAGATGTTGTAATACGTGAATTAAATCCTCCCAAAAATAATTTGAAAATTTACTTCCAAAATATAGTCACGTTACGGGTTGAAATAAATTTTAATATATAATTTGATATACAAAAAATTATATTCCGTAAAGGTTGCTTGCAAATTCAGGTGCGAAGTACCTATAATTAATTAATAATTAAAAAACATTTTTTTTTTAATTATTGCACTCATTCCGTTACGCATTCAATTGTATACCAGTCGTTGGTATGTAACTTGTGCAATATGCAAACACTAGGTTGCCTATTTTTTTCCGGTGCGATTTATAGGGTTGCCAGGTTTGATCAGGTAAAAAAAATAGTAAAATGTACCTATCGAGTAACGAGATGAGCCTTATATCAATGTAAAGATAATTTTATTACAAACACAATGATATAGGGTTGCCTGCCAAAAAATGGTGCTAAATACCGGTTGCCGAGCTTTAAAAAAATAAATATTCGCTATAAGATAGAATTAAAACACAAAATAAATTCAAAGTTTTCCAATTAATATTAGTCCAGGCGACATAGATTTAATACGGAAGTGACGCGGACCACTCTCCTACTAGTGGTAAAAAAAAAATTTTTGCTCCATACAAATTGCAACACAAAAAACTACTTGTTTTCATGTTTTTTGTAAAAATGCATTATTAATTAATTATACTTCGCACCTGAACTTGCAGGCAACCTTTACGGAATATTATTTTTTGTATATCAAATTATATATTAACATTTATTTCAACCCGTAACGCGATGGGTGAAGGTCGTCCTATGGTCGGATCTTAGACTAATATGTCAGGTCTTTGGACTAAATGTTCAAAAGTGTGTAGCAAAAGTTGACACCTTGATTTTGATATTTTTGTATTTGTTGAATCTTGGTTGAATGATGACTTCTTTGACTGTGAAATTTTTGATTCTAATTTATATGATGTTTTCCGGAAGGACCGGGACTGTATCAAAACTGGATGTTCCAGAGGAGGAGGTGTTCTCATTGCTGCTCGAATAAAATTTCGAGCATCTCTGGTAACGGTGGATTAAGTCATACTTATCCTGTAGATGATGTGTTGTGTCGATCGACAATGCATCCTCTGGTGTTCCACAGGGGAGCATCCTTTCTTTTTTACCCTTTTTATTAATGATATTGGCTCATGCTTTTCGTTTGCAGAATATTTTTACTAGATGGACCCGTGCGCGCCTCGCGTATCGAATTTCACCACTACCCTCAGCGACATCTACAACCCAGTAGATAAAGTCACTGATTCACAATGGAGTTGCAGTACAAATTGATTATTTTGTGCATTCATAATGGTTTATTTAAGCAAATTAATTTTTATAAAATACGCTTAAACAAAAGCACTGCTGTAATTAATAAATAATTTCCCATGTAGAGGGAACCCACACCTTTAAGACGATACCTTACTTATTAATATTGGTTCGAAATGAGAGCAGAAAATTAGGAGCAATTACAAAAGGACCTTACAGAAATAATATACATTAAAATACACATTTTAGAACTTACCAATTACCACGGTGTATAATAAAAGATCCAATAAGAAACATCCATAAAAGATTTTCAATTAACAAATAAAATCAACTGCACTTGTTGTGAGAAAGAATAATAAAAATATTCCCAACAGGTGTTTAGCACAGACTTCCACCACTGGCAATTACCCGCCCGCGCGCCATCTACATTTGAACATTTGAAAAGAATGTCCATTCACCATTGTCTTTTTTTAATCAAAATCAAAGACTTGCGCCACTACCAGTCCAGCGCAGTGTTGCCATTCACATTTATTTTTTGTACCAAAACAGTTTCAAGAGTGCCAATTTTTTTTCCAGCATGGAAAAACGCACCTAAAAAGAACTATGACGCGATAAATGTAGAGGTTATCATTAGAACCTTCAAAAACATTACTCTTCAAATTTTTATAGTTCTTCTCTGACTTTATTCCTAGGCGAGGAAAAACAAACGGTGTTGCTTAAGTCAAAAGTTATTTGTTTCCTTAAGTTGTCAACTGCAAAAAAATTTTTAAAAATTATGGGAGAGGGCTCAAAAAACGTGTATTGGCCTCAGAATCACGAATCGCGGAGCGCTTTTTTTATTTTTTGTTTCAGTGAAAAATTATAATCAAAATCCCGAAAAAGGACCCAAAAATAACACTCATCCAGTCCAACACCGGCTACGCCATACTCAGCATTTCTGCGAAGAACACTTTTTTGGCCATTTTTAAGGACGGCCTAATGTGATTACAACAACCACATGAAAACTTGCAACTTTGATTGCAAATAACCCCTAAAGGAAACAAATAGCAAACCATTTCGAAATTACATTGGCAGATGGAAAATCATTGACAATGGTTTATTTAAACAAATTAATTTTTATAAAATACGCTTAAACAAAAGCACTGCTGTAATAAATATATAGTTTCACATGTAGAGGTAACCCACACCTTTAAAACGATACCTTATTAATTAATATTGGTTCGAAATGAGAGCAGAAAATTAGGAGCAAACACAAAAAGACCGTATAGAAATAATATATATGATGACTAGCAGGGAACCCGGCGTTGCTCGGGATGTTAGTAGTTCATAAAATTCTGATACCCTCACTTGGGAAGACAATTTACAGGCAGAGAAGGTTCAGAACAATATTTTTTTCCCCACGTTCTATCCCGTTAATGTCTACGGCAACCAACTAAAGTAAAGGCGTTTTTTAATAGACTAACTTAGACATTTTGTCATCTCCTTTCCATTGGATTTTTTAGTTGTGCCTAAACATTCCCCAAGTCATCCCCAGTCATTTTTTCAAAGAAATTCCTAATATACAGACACAACTTTTCTAGAGTTTTTGTAGTATAGATAAACCGCAATATCGAAAAGTGAAAGAAAAATTAAAGCTGTGGCCATGCCCTTCGTCAGCTCGTATGTAATGAAGAAAGAATATTTATGTTTTTCAAAACTCTTATTGAACTAAGTAAAATATTTCCAAATAGATAAAAAGAAAAAAGTAAATGAGTAATAGGGCAACATATGCGAATCCATACAAAAAAAATGTATTACAATTTGAACGAAAAAAGTAAGATTTTTCAGTGGATTTAGTACAATTCATGAAATCTCATTTCCCTACCCTGCCTTCAACCATTTTTGAATAAATGCGCGAAATACTCATACATAAATTTTGAGTTACTGGATGTATTGAGTGTTTTAATTGTAGATTTTTTTACTCCCACTGCTTGCAGCGAACTTATGGCTTAAGCAGATACAGTACGTCAGCGTCGACGTATCCGTCATACGTACAAATTGCGTCGAGCGTCTGCTTGTTTGTGTGAATATGTGTGTGCTACCCTACATTCACATGCATTGTTATACGGTGGCGCTCAAATTTTTGTAGCTGTGCTAGCTGAGTACAAAAATAGAGTAAATAGAGAGCAATATGTGGTCTGTTGATGCTCTCTAAGCACAAACGACTGAATGGTAAAGCGTCCAAGCAAAGATGGGTTTTCATACAAAATTTATTTGAATTAAAAAAGTTTTTAATAACATTTTTATTTAAAAAAAAGTATCTATGGTCCTTTTATGGCTAGATTATGATACATTAAAATTTGAAAGAAAAAAATCGGGCCAGTGGATCGGCTGTTTCGAGTTTGAATTTTATATAATAGTATAGATATGCTGATGACCTTAAAATTTTCGCAGTAATCAATAATAACCATGATTCTGAAAAATTACAATTTGATATACATAATGTTAACAACTGGTGTTGTTGAAATCGTCTGTCGCTGAACATAAGTAAATGCTTCCACGTAACTTTTGCAAAAACGTGTACTACCCTGAAAACTTCATACTACATTGCTGTATCTCGTTTGAACTCGGTTGTGGAAATTAAAGACTTAGGCGTTATCTTCGATTCTAAATTAAATTTTACCAATCACTTCAATTATGTGATAGCTCGGTCATATTCGCCGCAACTGTTCCGCCTTCACTAACCCATACACTCTTAAAACATTATATTGCGCTTTTGTTAGATCAAGGCTGGAATATGCAGCCATCATCTGGAATCCATATCAGCTAGGTGTCTGTAATAGGCTTGAAAGAGTTCAGAAAGTTTTTCTTCGATTTGCCTTAAGATCATTAATGTTTTCTGAACCGTTACCATCATACCGATCGCGTTGCCAACTTATTGATTTATAATCTCTCGAATGCAGGAGGTTAATTTTATCTTGCTCATTTGTTATTGGTATTATTTCAGGGGCTATAAATTGTTCTCCTCTTCTTATCAAAATTCAATTTAACGTTCCCTGCAGGAGACTTAGGCAGTTTGAACCCCTAAGGATGGTTCTCTCCAAAACCAATTATGGAGCAAATGCTCTATTCTCAGGACATGTTCAGTTTTAAATTTATTTTTCAATTGGTCAGGTGCTGATCTTACTTAGCCATATGCTATTTTAATGAACCATCTTAAATCTTATTTTTCCTAACTATTTACTATTGAACATTAGCTTTAGATAGTCTGTAAGAACTTTGTATATTGTTGTTGTTGTTGTTTTAACACTACTTTGCCCTGCCTAGGTAGTCAGTATCAACCTTACCCAATATTGTCATCGAGCTCTTCTAACGGAAGTCCTAAAAACCTAGCGGCTTCAACAGGGGAGGACCAGAGGGATATGGGTGTTAGAAGAGTAGGCTCAGATGAGCAGACAAAAAGATGGTTAGTGGTATGGGGGGACAAGCCGCATGCCGGACAGACATTAGGCAAGTCGGGGTTCAGTCTGGATAGGTAAGAGTTTAACCTATTACAGTATCCAGACCGGAGTTGGGCCAGCATCACCCTAGTCTCCCTAGGCAGCTCGCGCTCCTCTTCGGCAACGGGTGGTGTTGCTGCCTGAAGAACGGCGTTCACCGGGAGAGAGCCAACATAGGAATTTACCGAATTTGTGTGGATGAGGGTGAGGGCCTGCCGGTGCACCTTAGGATCAAACGGCGTGGAAATCAGGTGCCGGATCTCATCGTAGTGTTTGCGTAGATGGCTCCTTATGCTCCTGGGGGGCGGATCCTCGTTGATCAGGCGTCCGTTCGGATGCTGCGGTTTGCAACAGTTGAACAGGAATTGCCTGGTCAACATCTCGCTATGCTCTTTAACGGCGAGCATTTTCGCTTCATTATGTAAGTGATGCTCAGGAGACATAAGAAGACACCCAGTGGCGGTACGAAGGGCGGTGTTTTGGCAGACCTGTAGCCTCGTCCAGTGTGTGTCAGCTAGCCCCGGCGACCATATAGGCGTCGCGTAGCTCAGTACCGGCTGGCCAATTGCTTTATATGTAGCTAGTAACGTTTCTTTGTCTTTACCCCAAGTGCTGCCAGCTAGGGACTTGAGGATTTTGTTACGGCTTTGGACTTTGAACTTTGTATATTCGAAGGCTTTACTTGCAAATAAACAAACAAATAAACAAAAGCCTTCCCTGAAAACATGAACAAGAAATTATAACAGGATCATGTAGCGGCCGAAGATGTTGAAAGATCGTTTATAAACAGCTTTTCCATACTCCGTATGGGCATTGTGAATTTGAATTTTGATTAAAGAATGCTTCTGCAACCTTTCAAAAGCAAATTTTTTGGGTTTTGAAAGATTTAATAAATAAGACTTGTGTTGTATATCTTGATGATATACATATTAGTTTTTTCAACTAGTTTTCCGGAAGATGTAAATGATATAAAGAAGGTTTTTTCAAAATAAGAGGATGCAAATCTTCGTATTCAAAATAATAAATGTAAGTTTGCAAAAGAAATGCAAAAGAAACTTTGTATTAAAGGCATGTTTTGCTAACTGAAGGCGTTAAACCAGATCCAGCTAAGGTTGATCAATTTTTAAAACTTCAATTACCAAAGGTAATAAAACAAATTAAATCGATTATTCTAGAGTAGCATATCAATTAATAAAAAATTTAAAAAAATACATGAAGCTTAATTTAGATGATTTTAATTATATACATGCTTTTGAAAAGTTAAAGACTATTTTAACAGATGAACCAGTACCCAGATTTTAATAAAACCCTTCAATTAATTACTGATGCAAGTATTAATGCAATAGGTGCTGTTTTGCAACAGAATCAACATCCAATATGTTATGAAATCAGGGTAAAGCTATGAATCCAAGACTTCATAGAGTGTTAATAAAATTAGGTGAATATAATATAACACTTAGCTATATTAAAGTAAGGAAAATTAAATATAGATGCAAATGCAAATAAAAAATATATGTTATCAGTTTCTTTTAAATTAGCGTTCAATAATGCAAATACTGATATAGCAACCATTCATTCTCAAGAAGAAAATATACAAAATTCTCTATACATATAAAAATGAAATGGTGTTCAGTTGTAACGCTAAAACTCGAAAACGGCTGAACCAAATTATATACTTCTTTTGGGCGTTTCTTTGTTATTACCACGCGCAGGTCATGTATTAAAATCAAAATAAAACATTAGGGGGGCGTGGTACCTCCCATACAATCTTATTAATTTGGCTGTTATTCTTATTAATTTGGCTGTTATTCCACCATATATTTGTATCTCGTATCGTAATTTTTGCTGTGTTTGCTGCTATGTATGTTTATTTTTCGATGATGTAGCGTCATATTGTAATTTTGGTTGTGGTCCTTGCTACACAGTAGCCCGACATTTTCGTTGTTTCTTGCTATGTATGTTTATTTTTCGGTGATGTAGCGTCATATCGTAATTTTGGTTGTGGCCCTTGCTATTTTTGTTTGTTTATTTATCGTTGACAGAGAGTGCTGCAAACGAAAAATTCTCACCACCAGGTGGCGTTGTTCGTCATGAATTGGTACAAATTTAATTGAACGAAAAATTCTTTATTTCAAAGCTTTTCAGGGGAAAAAATGCGAATTTTTTGGAATTTTCCATTGTCAATTGAAGTTTTGTTTTGGTGTTACTCTTCGTGTTGCAATCGAACATGCAAAATTTAATGCGCCTGGGTCCATTGATGTACATACATATCTTACTAATATATAAAAACGTAAGTGTGTGAGTGACTGCAAATTTTTGTGACTCTTTCACGTCTAAACTAATGCCTCGGACGCACAAAATTGGTATAAAAAGAAAGGGGAAGGCCACAGGTTTCATTTGGCCTTTACTTCATTTATGGAAACATCTATTTTGAGAACGGCTGGACCTAATACACATAACTTAATTTGGGAGGTAGATTTTGTATTCGCTCGAGATGGTTATACGCTAAAAAAATAAAGGCATTTGGAAAGTTTTTGGAGATGTCCCTAAAAATGTTCACCAGGGTAACCTTATAGAGTGTTCTTTCAATATGAGCCCGTTTTCGAGATATTGGTCAAAATGTCAACCAGGAGGGGCCCTCGATGGTATTGGTATGATATGGGTATCAAATGAAAGGTGTTGACAAATGATTTAACATGTTTTAGCTATTTTCCCCATATAAAACGAAGGTTTTTAGATGTTATCCAAAACGTGGACCAAAATTGGAGGTAGAAGGTTTGTGAAAAATGGGTCTAAAATGAGAGGTCTTGATGAGAGTTTTAAAATGGAGTCATTTTAAATATTTTTGGGATTAGGATTGAGAAAGGGATACATAGGTATGTGGATGACAATTAAAAAGCAATATGAAAAGACAAAATCATATGAAGAGGATGGACGGAGAGAAAGATGTGGAGCTGAAATTAGGAGGGCGACTCACATATTTTAAATGCAAACAAGTTAATGTTAGTGTTTGTATAGATTTAAATATAAAACTACTAAAATTTTATAAATTCTTCTGATTTAGAAAACAATTTAGAAAATAAATTACAACCAAAAATATTGTTAAAGGTAAAATTGGAATATATGCTGAATCGGAAAATAGGAAATATAATATATTGCAAAAAAAATTATTAAAATATATGACGGTATTGATATCACTGGATCACAAATTCCAACTTTTTTTCTGCACCAGAGACGCCATAGTGAAATTCCTATGTAAAATCACCTCCTAATTCCGAAAATCAACGTTATTTTTACTTGAATGGTACCGTTTTTGAGATATTTACGATTTACCGTTATTTTAAAAAACAAAAAAGATGGCTCCACTTAATCGTGTATATCTCAAGAACAAACTGAGCTCTCCCAAAACGGTTAAAAAATTTGAAAGCTTATAAAATTTACTATAATCAGTACATACAACACTTTTTGCTAGGTCCTACAGATTCAAACATAGTGAACAATCATTACGTATTTTTAAAAAAATTTTCGTAAAAATATAAAAAAAATTGTACTTTGCGAGGAAGCATCTCGAAAACGTTTTGTTTTTTTGCAGATATTTTTTCCCCCTCTAAGCTCTGTTTTATTACAAAAAAAAATAAGCTATCAGTGAACAAAATCGATGAACTAATACAAAAGTTATAAGCATTCAAGTAAATATATCCATTTAATACTTAAGTAGCCTACAAATAATAGCATATGTACATATGGTTCTGTCTTAACTCTATGATCTTATTTTATAATCGGTTTCTCTTATAAGAAACCAACAGTAGTCGCCCATCATAGCGACATCCCAGATACCGACTTTCAATCACTTTCATTTGCTGGTGAAACCTTTCGCCATGCTCGTCACTTTCGTCGCCAAGATTTTGCGGGAAAAAATTTAAGTGGGAGTGTAAGAAATGAATTTTTAAAGACATATTTACTCCTGAAAGAAAATAAAAAAGTAAATTAGATAAATACATAAGTGACACATTAGTATATAATTTTCTTAGGCTGGATTTATCTTTCAATTCAGAACAAATTTTTTGTTTATATTTTTCCCGTTCTTGTTTGTTCGGAACTGGACGATGAATTCAGATTTATGGCTATATATTCTCATGTAAATTTATGTAATATATAATTTATTATAATATGTTTTTTTATTTACCCACTAGCAAACCCGGCAGACGTTGTCCTGCCCAAACACTAACTTGTTTGCATTTAAAATATGTATGTGATTCGCCCTCCTAATTTCAGCTCCACATCCTTCTCTCCGTCCATCCTCTTCATATGCTTTTGTCTTTTCATATTGCTTTTTAACTGTCATCCATATACCTATCACTTTCTCAATCCCAATCCCAAAAGGATTTAAAATGACTCCATTTTAAAAATCGCATCAAGACCTTTTATTTTAGACCCATTTTTTCACAAAAACCTTCTAGCTCCAATTTTGGTCTACGTTTTGGTTAATATCTAAAAACCTTCGTTTTATATTGGAAAATAGCTAAAACATGTTAAATCATTTGTCAGCACCTTTCATTTGATACCCATATCATACCAATACCATCGAGGGCCCCTCCTGGTTGACATTTTGACCAATATCTTGAAAACGGGCTCAAATTGAAAGAACACTTTATAAGGTTATCCGGGCCAACAGTTTGAGGGAAATCTCCAAAACCTTTCCAAATGCCTTTATTTTTTTTAGCGTATAACCATCTCGAGCGGATACAAAATTTACCTTCCAAATTTAGTTATGTGTATTAGGTCCAGCCGTTCTCAAAATAGATGTTTCCATAAATGAAGCAAAGTCCAAATGAAACCTGTGGCCTTCCCCTTTCTTTTTATACCAATTTTGTGCGAATATTCCAAAGTTTACCCGAAACCACATTTTGACCGATAACTCTGTTATCGATAAATATATCCAATTGAACCAAAGTCCAAATGAAAGCTGTGGTCTTCGCCTTTCGTTTGATACCAATTTTGTGCGAATATTCCAAAGTTTGCCCGAAACCACATTTTGACCGATAACTCTGTTATCGATAAATATATCGAATTCAACCAAAGTCCAAATGAAAGCTGTGGTCTTCCCCTTTCGTTTGAAACAAATTTTGTGCGAATATTCCAAAGTTTACCCGAAACCACATTTTGATCGATAACTTTGTTATCGATAAATATATCCAATTGAACCAAAGTCCAAATGAAAGCTGTGGTCTTCGCCTTTCGTTTGATGCCAATTTTGTGCGAATATTCCAAAGTTTACCCGAAACCACATTTTGACCGATAACACTGTTATCGATAAATATATCGAAATGAACCAAAGTCCAAATGAAAACTGTGGTCTTCCCCTTTCGTTTGATACCAATTTTGTGCAAATATTCCAAAGTTTACCCGAAACCACATTTTGACCGATAACTTAGTTATCGATAATTATATCGAATTGAACCAAAGTCCAAATGAAAACTGTGGTCTTCCCCTTTCGATTGATACCAATTTCGTGCGAATACTTCAAATTTTACGGAAAACAACATATTGGCCGATAACTCTATTATCGATAAATTTATCGAAATTTCATGACGCCTGTTACCTATTCTACACTCCTAAGAAGCTGTCTGCCAAATTTCGTATTTTTTGTCCTTATTTGCGGTCCCACAAAAATCCCTTCCTTTATTTTTGCTTCTGAAATCTCTGGGAAGATTGTCTTCAAATGATGAAAAGCTTCGCCTTCTTTGTCCAAAGCCTTCACAAAGTTTTTGATAAGGCCGAGCTTGATGTGGAGCGGAGGTAGAATTATTTTTTCCTTCTTTATAAGTGGAGAGTATTTTATGTTATCTACCCCAACTTGAAACTCGATTCGTTCTGGCCAATCCTTTATGATGTAGTGGTCTTGACGAGCTCGGCTATCCCATTTGCATAGAAAGCAACAGTATTTTGTGTATCCACTTTGTAGACCACATAGCATTCCAACGACTTTAAGATCGGCACATATTTTCCAATCATGTTCTTCGTATTTGATTAACTTGAGCAATTTTTGCATTATCTCATATGTTTCCTTCGTATTTACTGCATTCGCGATCGGGATAGATGGCTTTTGGTTGCCAATATGCAATAATACGGCCTTTAAACTTAATTTATTGCCGTCTATGAACAATCGCCACTCTTTTGAATCATATGGTTCACCAAATTGTTTGAATAGACCAGCAATGTCTTTGCAGTAACAAACACTTCCTCCTTCGTATAGTACTTGGAAAATTCTTCGTGACGAGTTCTGTAATATGTTACCTTAACATCGGATGAAACAAATTTAAATTGTTGCATTCGAGAGGCGTGTAGTTCGGCCTTTTCCTTTGACAATTCCAAATCCCTTATCCAATCATTGAGTTGTGCTTGTGACAATGATGCCGCGTAATCAGATACTACTGTTGACAATGAAACTGGAGCCGGAACTAAAGTTAAATTTGATTCTGGCAATGTCGCTTCTGTTGAAATTAGTTCTGGTAATGACACTGTAGATACGCTCGCATAGGTTACTTTTCTGGACTTTCCAACCCCAAGTACTTTTGTAGTACAAATATAGCAGTCCGTTGAATGGCAAGTTGGTTCCCTCCACTTCATTGGTGTAATAAATTTCCTCGCCTAAATAGATAGTTTCAGAAATTAGTCAGCTATGCATTAAAAGGGAACAAATTCCTAATTTTTACAACGTACCTTTTTGTTCCGGTTTCCGAAGAAATCAATTCGACTCGGCATGTGGTGCACACAGTGTTCGGTGGCCATGGTTTTTAGGCTCAATTCCAAAACACTTATAGTATGTTTCAAAGGATCTGAAAACACACGTCTCATACTTTTAACAATAAATTGACCGCAGATGAAACAAAACATATCTGGATCATTTGTACACTCAAACTCTCGCGCCCTTTTATTCATTTTTTATTTTTAAGTAAATGACGGGTTATAAACTGCAATTATAAACTGAACAGTATCCGGCGAGCCTTGCAGATATTATGAAGGAACAAGGCGCATGTACTCTTATTTATACTTAGATCCAGTAAAAATTCAAGCCTACCTAAACAAAAAGGTTCCCTAGTTCTACAAAGAAAACACTATCTGCCTCAAAAATATGCTCTTGTTTAAAATGTACCTAGGTTTGAGAAAACGACACTAACAGCTTTTTGTATCTAATAACTTTTCGAAAATCTACCTGCTAACTAACTGATATACGAATACTAACACATATGTACCAGTAGGGTACTTAAGCATTAAATGGATATATTTACTTGAATGCTTTTAACTTTTGTATTAGTTCATCGATTTTGTTCACTGATAGCTTATTTTTTTTGTAATAAAACAGAGCTTAGAGGAGGGGAAAAATATCTGCAAAAAAAACAAAACGTTTTCGAGATGCTTCCTCGCAAAGTACAAATTTTTTTATATTTTTACAAAAAAAATTAAAAAAATCCGTAATGATTGTTCAATATGTTTGAATCTGCAGGACCTAGCAAAAAGTGTTGTATGTACTGATTATAGTAAATTTTATAAGCTTTCAAATTTTTTAAACCGTTTTGGAAGAGCTCAGTTTGTTCTTGAGATATACACGATTAAGTGGAGCCATCTTTTTTGTTTTTTGAAATAACGGTAAATCGTAAATATCTCAAAAACGGTACCATTCAAGTAAAAATAACCTTGATTTTCGGAATTAGGAGGTGATTTTACATAGGAATTTCACTATGGCGTCTCTGGTGCATTTTGGCTGTAAACCAGTGTATTTAATGTAAATTTTTTCCGATGTTCATTCCATGCTAAAGATATTGAAACAGAAATGAGGCCTATAAATTTATTCATTATTATCATAAAAACGAATCAGGACATACAGGAATAATTGAAAATTACACTGGACTTAAAAGATTAATTTATATACAAAATTTAAAACTTTTAATTCATAAATATATCAATAACTATTCAGTTTGTAGTAGAGCGAATTACGATCGAAATCTAATTAAAAATAAGTTTAAATTAACCAACTGATATTAAACAAATTGTACCTATGGATATTTATATGAATTCTACATAAATTTTTTTACTTTTATTTATCGATTTTAAAAATTTGCAACCGCTAATGAATTTAAGAGTATTAATATTAAGGATTATTTGAAGAATGAGAATAGTAAACTGCATTTAGTGGAACCAAATTATCATAAATGAAATGCAGATATAGAGAGATTGCATAATAAAACTACTGAGAAAATATGAATGATGTCTGTTGAATATAATGCCCTTAATACTAAAGAGAAAATTAGTTAATCTATTGAATGTTATAGCAACAGTTTTCATTCTATAGTAAAACAAAAACCAATCAATCTTGAAATTGGACAATGCGATAAACCTAAAATATATTCACGTACTTGAGAAAAAAGTAGAAAAAGAGAAATTAATAAAGAAAGGAGGAAAGAAGGATTTATCAAAAATTAAAAATTACTTCGACATAAACAAGAACCAAAATATAAATTTTATGCCTTAGAAAATATACATCCCCCAAACAATAAAAGAAACTTTAAATTTAAAGTTATCGTGATATGAAAGATATAGAGGATTAATATTATATAAATTTGTGAATCGAAATATAATATGTATTATTTATTAGTTGTTAATATAAGTAAAATCGATCTCGAAACAACTAAGGATTTGGGGATATGTGAGACGGAAAAACGTTAGGCTCGCGTGGGTCCACTTTAGCACATCATTTTATATACATAAATCATATAAATTACTAGATAGCCGGATAAGCAGGCTTACGTGAATACATCATATAAATTCTTAGTTGTTTTGAGATCGATTTGGGAAGCCCATTGCATGGGTTTATATGCCTTTTGCATTTCAACGAACTACCTTTTCAAATTTCTCGATAATTCAAAAACTAGCGGACCAAGAACAGCCAGTGGTGCCATAGCTAATGAAAGTGCATGTTGTGAAAAAATGGTATGCAACTTTTAATTTTTTTTTTTTTAGAAACCAACTCGAATTCGAAGGTTCAGTTACCCTGAACTTCCTCTTTGGGTAGGTAGTAATAGCTTTTCAAAATTGAAATTTGTCGCAGAAGGACCCATAGTTTATCGTTGCTTTTATAGTTAAATAATCCTGGCGATATCTCCGAAACAAGCTGAGATATTGAAATTTATTACATTGATTATGAAATCACTCGTAAGCGCCTTTCGTTTCATACCCATATTGTAATTACACATTTTTGGTCACCCCTGTCCCACTTATTGGTCGATAACTCGGAAACCGGTCGAGTTATTGAAATAAGGGATACCTTAAATTTTAAGTTGAACGTCTGCTAATAAATGACGAAATATTCATTTATGCGACCACAAAAATTTAGACAGACAGACTGACAAAAATTCTAAAAACGGTTGATTTGGATTCTATTGACATTTATGATTATTTCACACTTTTTACTTTTTGCTGTTTAAAATTAACTCTTACGCAATAAAACTTTTCGAACAGGTGTTGTAAATTTCTATTCCAAAATTATGAAGCATAGCAACAAATTACTTAAAATACTTGCAAAGTACTTTCGAATTAAAAGTACAAGTACTATCGTACTTCTACTTCTACTTCGTACTTGGTATTGTTAAATACTAGAGTACTTGTACTTACTTGGTACTAGTACAAGTATATACTCACTACTTTACAGGTCTGGTTGGCGGATAACTGCTTGTTTTTTATTTTGCAAACAATATAAGATTGGTTTCGACGATTTTTTGTTCAAATTCTTAAAATGTAAGTAAAACTTGTATTTAAAAGTTGCAAAACGCTCGGTATTTTTTGTTCTTGTACTCTAATGATGTTTTTTTGATATGTTTGCAGGGTAATTGTATGCGACCGGTGCCAAGTGAAAGCACGCGTCTAAAAATGTCGGGAGGGGTATTAAAATACACGTTTTGATCCCAGAAGTAAGAATCCGACTCCGGAGATCTAATGTTTTCAATATTTTGGAAAAAACCAAAAAATGACCTAGGTCAAATCTCAAAGGTTGGGGCGCTGAATTGTGTGATCCAATAACCCTCGGCCGGTCCAACACCGGCTACGGGATCCCCAGAACTTCTGCGTCGAACACACTTTTTTCGCAGGCCTTTATCTGTGATTACAACAACCGCATGAAAATGACAAGAAATTGTGAACTTTGATTACAAATATCTCGCGAAGTACTAAAAGATCGAAACGCGTCTTTAATGCCCCTCCCGATATTTTTGGACTCGTATTAGCACTTGGCACGGTTGTAAACAATTACCAAAAATTGGATTAGCATTCAAAACACCAATCTAACAATTATACCAACACCATTAAAACTAAGAGAATTTCATCTATAAAATTTCACTCAGTTTATTTAATAATGATGAATGTATATGTAATTAGTTAATTTATATAATTAAGTTTATAAATCATAATAAAATTTTACTTTTATTTCAACAGCATTTGTATGGATTTGCTTTGTTATGTTTCAGTTTCACGCATTCCAAGGCAAACTGCTGATTTCGAAAAACGTATAGCTCTTCCTCTTATACTTTCAATTCAATCGTAACGCATAATACCTACTTTCGATCCCATCGGAACGTAGAGCGGGAACATAATCGAAATGCAGAATAGGGGTGTTAATTTTTTGAGTTAAGTCACTAACTGAATGATCATTGACAACACAAATCGGTAACTGCATAGCAATACGCATTATGTACACCGAGAAAAAAGACTGTAAATCCAACTACTTTATGGGTATTTGCAACAACTTTTATAGGTTAAATCGTGCCCAACAACTTCTATTATTTGAAGCAACAGCGCAAATACAGTTAATTTGTTTAACTAAATGGCATTTACGGCAATAAGCTTCGTATTTGGATTAAAAGTGTGTCCTCTGTTGTTCTAAATACTATTTATTTGAGTTGACTGTTGAGGTCGTTGCTACAAAAATATGAAGCTGTTGAATCAAATACTTAGCCTTTGGGGTCCCAATAGCTGACGCATTTGGCGGAAAGATATTACGTCTTTGGTTCAAATACTGAAACTCTTGGGAAGAAAGTGAACATTGTTGGAAAAAATGTGAAACTTTTCTAGCTCACACTGAGAAAAATTTGAATGTAAACAAAATTCTTTTGGTTTTTTAATATTTTATTTCAACGTTCAAATCATGAATAAACATACATATTTGTACGAAACTTATAAAAAAACAAAGTTTTTCAATTAAAAATAGTAATTGCAATCCTTATTCATATTTTAAATCTTAAATATTTCAGTCCATTATTTAACACAAATGGTTTTGTTGGAAAAGAAAAACATTCAATTCTTTTAAAATAATAGCAATGACAAGTATCTGAAATAACTTAATGAGCATATTTTTTAAAGTGCTGATGTTTACTTTCAAATCTGAAGCTCCATAAATATTTCAGTGGGCCGAGTTGCCTTATAACGGTGGGATAATGCACCAAAAAGTGGTGTTTTGGCTTTAATTTCTCTTTAGAGCAAATATGTTTTAATACAAACTTTTCACTGGACATTATTTAGTTTAGAATAAATATTTTGTAATTTTGGAATTTTCTCTTTTGAAGAGATTTCAAATATAAATTCTTGTAAAAAAATCCACACATATTTGCTCTTTGCTGAATATTCTAAATTAAATACGAAACATATTTTAATTACTAAGTCCAGGTGGCGTAGTAAAGTTGGTACCTTGTAGCGTAAGCCATCCAAATATACATAAAATTCCGACAGGTTTTTAACTGCGTCACCAACGACAAACACCTTGGGTTGCAGTTTCAACTTTTCTTTAATGACACACTCCTTCATTTCGTCCTCTTTTTGTTTGAAATTATTTAAATTTACTAAATCTACTATCATGTCGTTTTGAGCATCAGATATTGATGGCTTGGATATCTTGCTAAGCCGCGGAGGTAATATAATTGAGTGTAGTAAATTGAAGAAATAAAAGTGCTTGGAATCTATGGAATTGATGAAACATTAATTAAGAATATGGTAATAAGTAGGTATAAAGTTATTGAAAATATACCTATGTTAATGTCTTTTGACAGCATTTTTTGATAATACTCTAAATTGAGTTTATCTTTTATGAAGGAGGGAAAAAATACAGTAGTTACTTTTCGCTCCATATCTTGAAATTTTTCAAACATCATATTTGTTTCTCCTGGATGAAGTGTCGCAAAATCAATATCAATTAATTTATATCCATCTAGGCCAAGCCTCCATAATATCCTTAAGTGAGTTTTTGCCTTCTCTCATTCGTAAAGCTTAGGTCTCCATCCAGGGTTTTTCGATATCGTTGGGTATGTTGTGTGCCAACCAAGCTTTTTTACCAAGAAATTCACTATTTTCTTGGGATGTATCGGTATCAGGGTCAGTGTTTCTGTCGAAAGATTTTAGCTTTTTGGATGAAGTTTCACAATTATAAAATCCTTTTCGTTTGCACAGCGTATTGAAATACCGATCATATATTATATAAATGTCATCAATATCGTGAGTATGCATCATTTTTAATATTTCCATGGATTTTATTGAGCACTCAGACAAAATTTTTATGGCGTCGCTAGATAAGCCCCATTCCAAATACAAATTTAAAGCGTCACTTTCGAGTTCAACAAAAGAAATTCCAGATATTGGAATTTCTTGACTAACACACGAATTTTCACAAATATCTTCACACAAATCCATTAATTTTATATTTTAGGAACGTCCGCTTCGTAAAAAAATTGCCAAACAAATGATGCTTCTTCAGTTCTCCCAACAAGTTTTGCTGTAATTTCAAATGCGAACGCAGTCGGTGCAACAATCCCATTTTTAGAAGTACCGTTATTTGTTATGAATTTCGTTGTTGGTCCAAAGATTTATTCTTAGATTAACAGCGTAGCTTTTGAAACTGATATTCAACAGCAAAAGTTTTAAATCCAACCACTTTACATTTGTTGTCAAGAATTTTACTTTTGTTAATTCTTAAAAGCGTTTCAGTTTTTACGTGAAGAGCGGTGCTGTAAGTTCAACAAGGGAACAATTTTTGAAATTAACACGATATTCTTGTTTTAAAGATTTTCTTGTTGTGACAAATACTTTTTGGTTACAATTTTACAAGAGCGGAAAGTATTTGTTTCAAATGTGTTTTTATACTTATTCGCAATTATTGGAATATATTAAGAAATTCTGAATTCGTAATTAGGCGAAAAATATAAACGTCAACCATCTTAGTACTCAATTAGAAAATGTTTTCTTTGGAAGAGTGGGAATAAAAAGTAAATAAGTATGTATAACAAATTATGTTAATACAGGGTCGTATTAATGCGGATGGAAAATAAATCGTAACAGATTTAAAATTACTAAACAGTTAGTTGCCTATTAATTTGATAAATTCAAAAACTATAAATAAATTGTTTAAAGGATGGCTAGATTAGCCACAACACTGGCGGGTGCACCCTGCCGCCAGCATTCACCACACCACACACACACACTTACACAGTCACGCACCAACTAATTGTCAACATAAAACACATACATATTGTAAACAAAAAACACAATTCGTAAATTTCTGTGCAAAACGGTCGCATATCGCCTGAGCCAAACGAATAAATATATTTACAATTTTTAAAACCCATAAATCCTTTTACTTATTTAAAGTCCGGTAGTGAATGCAAAAGTGAGTGAAGTGAAGTGTCCCGAATTATATATGGTCCTACATCGCCTCAAAGACAGGCACCTATGGACAGTGGAAAATTAAAAAAGAAAAATTTAAGTGCAGTGCCCTAAAACTTAAAAGTGCAAAAAACAAGCACATACACTAGGGTGACGAAAAAAAAAAACCACTAAACAAAAAAATATACATACACATATAAAACTAAAAATTAAAATTCGGGCGCGCCGGTTTATATTACGGCCATTACTTAAATATCAAAAAAAAAAAATACAGTCCACTAATCTTCCAGATTCGGGAGCGAACAAATAAATAAAACACTAATTAAACAAAACTGCACAAACACAATAAAAGGATAAGTACCCCTAACCCCTTAGAAGCGGTACCCAAGTAAGTTGTATCTTGACAATTTATTTAAAATCAAAATTTGAAATTTGCTGAAACAATAGCAACCAACAATCTGATATTAAATTGTACATACACATGTACATAAGGACCAATTTTAATACAAACATTTTCCACCAAAAACGGAATATTTTAGAATAAACTGTAAGGTGCCTCGCCAAAAAAAGTTGCACTGTTTCCACCGGAATTTCAAAATTCACCTTTTTCTAAGGACTCCCCCAAAATATTTCGAAAAAATATTAAGATTTACCAGAGCTAAACCACGTTAAAAAAAACGCTAAAAATATCGTTTTTTATGTATAAAAGGAGTATGAAAAAATATTTTTTAATAAAAAGCATCTGAGATGATAGAGTGCAAAAGGTAAGCATAAAAAAGTTTAAAAATTTTATCAATACTATTATTGTATACCTGTGTGCTAATATTCGCAATGTGTAAAATTGGACCAAAACGGGTTAAATTTTGCCGAAATGCCAACGTCTCGAAAATAGATTTCAACTGATATCCTAGTCGTCCAAATCCGTCAATAATTGGCTGAGTTATTAAAGTTTTCCACAAACTTACCCCTCGAAATATGACCAAAAACAGCATCATACATCTCAATATTTGGATTGCGTTGATAAAATTTTCAAACTTTTTTATGCTTCCCTTTATTACTCCAGCTAATTCATTATCTCAGGTGCTTTTTATTAAAAAATATTTTTTCATACTCCTTTTATACATAAAAAACGATATTTTTAGCGTTTTTTAAACGCGGTTTAGCTCCGGTAAATATTAATATTTTTTCGAAATATTTTGATCAAGGTCTTAGAATACATTGAAGTTTACAATTCCGAAGGAAACAGGGTGTCCATTTTTTTTTGTATGGAGCGTGGGCGCCTTAATAAACTGCAGTCGGTAATCACGCCGCAAAAAAAATATATATATACAGTCTTATATTTACATAAATATTTTTACATACATATTCGAACAAAAGTTTGATCAGCGACAAAGCTGCACTCAAAAAATAATTAAGTTCTTTGATACCGTACCTGGTAACTTAAGCAAAGGAAAGCAAATCAAAACAAAGCATAGAAAATTTGATCCATTGCTTCTATTTTTTACATAGAAACTAATAGACATACACACAAACGTGTACATAGCATAGCCACCCTCGCGACAAAGCAAAAAATAACAACTAAAATACCCACCAAAAAATAGTGGAAGTACTTATAAATTGACAAAACGTTACAAAAAATACTGTAAGTAGTTACAAAAAATATATAAGGAAAAAATAAGCGGTAAGAATTACAATTAGTCGTGGACGTTTCTTAAACAAGAAAAAACCAATTTAGAAACTACAGTCGCGTACAAAACAATAGTAGCGTCAATTAAAAAATCTCGGTCCTTTAAAAAATAGCATATATTCATAAATATTTGCATTTATATATCGACTTATCGGTCAAGAAAAAAAAAAAATAAACACCGGCAGACATAAAAGCCCGGTAAACTAACCAAACAAAAAAAAAAAAAACATATATCTAAACTTTTATCGTAAAAGAGGTACAGTTTCCACTCATACTGTCAACGGATCCAAAACCACCTCATCTATTATTAGATATACCCAAAATGGGTGAAGAAGAAAAGCCTCAAGGCAGCCCAGCTGAAAGCACCCGTTCAAAACAGGGTGCAAAGCAAAAAAAGGGCAAAGATTTTTCAGCTGCAAAATTCATTGCAGAAAGTGACAGTATCATAAGATACTGCACAAGGTTTTCCTCAATTGCTATAGAGGAAAATACAGAATCGGTTCTTGAAGTGAAAGAAAAATCACTTGATAGATTTTGGACACGGCTCCAAGCGGCATATGACGCAATCATCGAAACAGATGATTCAGGATTGCCCGAAAACTTTAAAAACTTGGCGTATTCCAAATATGAAAACTGCTTCGACCAATACGAAGAAACAAAGGCTATGATCTCCGATCAACTCAAACTTCTTAAGCCTATAACTGCACCTACTCCACCCCAGCGAGTAGAGCTGCCCTAAAAACAAGAAGCAAGTTCAGGCATATATCTTAAAGTGCCAGCCTGTGATACTGAAGTATTTCATGGGGGTTATGAGCAATGGCCGTCCTTCCGAGACATGTTCTCAGCCGTTTACATAAACCACCCAAAGCTATCACAAGCGCAAAAATTATACCACTTGCGAAATAAAACAAAAGATCAAGCAGGAATAATAGTAAAACAGTTCGCACTCAATGATGACAATTTTAATCTGTCTTGGGGAGCGTTAAAAGCTAGATATGAAAATGAAAGAGTCTTGGTCGATAAACAAATAACGACCTTAATGAATTTACCAAAAATTCAAAAAGAAACAAGTGAGGAATTTCTGAAGTTACAGTCCACAGTAACAAACTGTTTGTCGGTTCTAGAAACCCAAAAAATTCCCACTGAAAACTGGGACCCAATTCTGGTCAATATTTGCGCTGCCACATTACCAGAAAAATCCTTAATCTTATGGGAGCAATCGCTCTCATCTCGAAAAAAATGCCCAACGTGGCAACAAATGAAAGATTTTCTCACCACCCAGTTCGAAATTGCAGAACGGGTAGGCACAAAAGAACCAAAGCCGAAAAATGCAAATGAAGACAAAAATAAAAGCTTCTTTAAACCCCAAGCAAGCAATTATAACTCCCATAACAGGAGCAAATATAACTCACACAACACGAGTTTCAACAAATCTCAGTGGTTCACATCTGAACAATATAAAAATATGTCATGCGTACTGTGCAGCGGAGGGCATCAACTAAGATCTTGCGAGAAATTTAAAAATTTATCAATAAACGAAAGAAATAACTTAGTCAGAACTAAGAAACTTTGCAACAATTGCCTATCGCCTACGCATACTGCACAGACATGTGCGAGTCAATACACTTGCTCATATTGCCGTAGGAGACATCATTCGATGCTCCATAATAATAATTATAATAATGCCCAAAATAATTCAAATGCCAAAAGAACCACGGGACTAGCTGCAACTGCTAGATCGGAAAATCCCGAAAGTTGTCAAGAACAACCATGCTGCTCAAATGTAGCCAGAGTACAAACGCTTCATTCAGAAAATGAAAGCAAAACACTGTTACCGACAGCAATAGTCTCCATCGAACACAGAGGAGAACTATTTAAACTAAGGGCCTTAATAGATCAAGGATCACAGCGATCATTCATAGCATCTAAGGTCCAAAAAAGTTTAAATTTACCAACAAAATCAGCCAATTTTGAAATATCGGGGAAGGGTGGAAGAGTAGTTCAAAACTCAAATAAAATCTGCCTCATTACCTTGATGTCTTCAAATGCGGATCAACGAATAAAAGCACAAGCAATAGTTCTACCGCGACTGACAAACATGCCCCCAAGCTATAATATAAGTAGTGAGCACTGGCAAAAGTTTTCACATCTGAAACTAGCCGATCCCAACTGCCATACACCCGATCAAATCGACATATTATTGGGAAGCGATCTAATCCCACAAATAATACTTCAAGGTGCTGAGAAAATCTCCAACAACCTACTAGCCCAAAATACCATCTTTGGATGGATTTTAAGCGGTCAAGTCAAAGAGAAAATCTCCAGCTTCATAACGCAAGTGGAAGATATTTCTAATGACTATCTTAACTCACAATTGAGAAAATTCTGGGAGGTAGAAGAACTACCCCCAATACCCGTTACTACAGCTGACGACAAGTATTGTGAAGACTTCTACGAGTCCACAACTACAAGATCAGAAAACGGGCGGTACGTCGTACGACTACCATTCAAACAACAATTTCCTGATACACTCGCCTTAGGTCACTTACGAACCTCAGCTCTACAGCAGTTTCTAAGTATGGAAAGAAACCTACTTAAAAAAGGCGAGCTAAAAACCTCATATGACAACGTTCTTGAGGAATATCTAACACTAGATCATATGGAATCAGTAAATTCCTATGAAAAAATTACAAAAGGCAAACACGCCTCATTTTATCTCCCACACCACGCGGTTATAAAACCCGAAAAACTTACAACAAAAGTAAGAGTGGTGTTCAATGCATCTAAATGCACAAGCTCAGGCAACTCATTAAATGACGTTTTATACACGGGTCCAACATTACAACCCGACTTAATGCTACTTATATTACAGTGGCGGATGTATAAATACGTATTCAATGGTGACGTCGAAAAAATGTACAGACAAATCCTAGTACATGACGACGACCAAGACTACCAGCGCATTATATTCCGCAATTCACCTAGCAGTCCAATCCGCGACTACAAGCTAAAAACGGTGACATTTGGCGTAAACTGCGCCCCTTTCCTAGCCATTCGTACACTACACGAACTGGCAAAAGATACGAAAGTAAAACTTCCACTCTTGAGTCGATATCTGCAAAATCCGCAAAAACGAAAAGACAAATTTTGTCATCTGTGGCAAAACTTTTTGACCCCGCAGGATGGCTTGCACCAATCATGATACAAGCAAAAATCCTCATTCAAGAATTATGGCTAGATGGAACCGATTGGGACGAAGTGGTGAAACCACTCCGCTTAATAAAATGGTCCCAACTTGCAAGTAACTTGCACACTATCTCCGAGATACAAATACCTCGGTGGGTGAATTTCTCACCCGACCATGAAGTCGAAATCCACGGCTTTTGCGATGCTTCTGAGAAAGCATACTGCGCTGCTATTTATGTGCGAACCCAGCACGATGGCAAACGTAGCCAGTGCTGATAACCCTGCGGATCTTGGAACAAGAGGCTGCAAACCCCTGCACCTTACAACCACCACGCTATTGTGGAATGGCCCCAAGTGGATGGTCGAATCACCTGACGCATGGCCAAAGTCGCCTGCGCGCAATATAATAGCCCCAGAAAGTAGAAGAATAGAAGGCTTTCATACAACGTTGGAGGATACAGACATCCTAGAGCAATTTTCGTCGTTGCCCCGAGCCTTAAGAGTAATAGCGTATATGTTTCAATTTGTAAATCGCTTAAAGAATAAGGTGAAAGGGATAGCCAATACCGCAAGCTATGCACTTACGCATCAAGACTTGCAACGGGCAAAAATAGCCCTAACAAGTGCACACAAACTCGCTATTACAGTAGTGAACGATCACTGTTAATGGCATCAAAGCCCATTGACAAAAAGAGCACACTCCTAGTACTTAACCCCTTTGTAGACTCTAAGGGACTGCTTCGTGCCAATGGCAGGCTAGCGAACTCCAGTCTGAGCTACAATGAGCGGCACCCTATAATAATACCGGAAAAATCCGTATTTGCCACAATCTTTATCAATTATCTCCACCTCTTAATGCTACACACCGAGCACAGGCTAATGCAACAAATGAGCCGACAAGAGTTTTATATTACTCGACTAAAGCCTCTGATCAAAAAATCCATCTTTATGTGTAAAGTCTGTACGCTACACAAGCAAAAGATGCGCACGCAGATCATGGCAGCTCTACCACCCGAACGCTGCAATTATTCTATGCCTCTCACCATTACTGGTGTAGATTTAGGTACAGTCGGGCCTCGATTATCCGTGATCCGGTTAACCGGTAACCCCGATTAACTGGGATGGCCAAAGACCAGCCTATTGTTATTTTTTGCAGTGTTTTCAAATTGTTTGCTGCGATTAACCGTGATTACCTCTATTATCCGTGATGGCAGCGAAATTGTTTCCTTCGATTGACCCTGATTACCTCTATTATCCGTGATTGTGTTTGTGTTAATATTTAGCACGTCACTGTAGGTGAATATGTACATACATTTGTATACTAAACATGGAAACCTATAAACCAAATTATTATTCGATTAACCGTGAAAATCGATTATCGGATTCTGGTCCCGACCATCACGGATAATCGAGACCCGACTGAATATATTGCAGTGAGATTTAACATTGTAATTCGGATATATGACACTTGTTAACTTTTTACAAAGAGTACTAAAAAGATCCATAATTAATTATTTGTATAATACATGTTATAATATAATAAACATTGTTTGAGCAAAAATAGTTTGAGACTCCAATTGACTTCAGTGAGACTTTTTATTAAATTAATGCAATACATGAATAACCAATAAATGAATGAAAAAAATTCGAAGTCGCAGAATGAAGTCTGAATGGTGACTTCATTTGTGAATTCCCAATCAAAGAATTCAAAAAATGGCTGCAATCATTTCCCGATAAATGAAGTGAATAATTATTCGCAAAGAATGCATTCTTTTACATCTCTGATATTGGAAACTATATGAATATAGAGAAACCAAGACTGAAATTTACAAGGCTGTTTTTAAAATACAATATGAAACATATGCATAACGCAACGTAAACACATAATTCAAACATGTACATACATATAAACAAAAAACAACAATCAAATATCAATTGAAAAGGAAAGGCTACAACAATTAATGAAAACAACGAGAAATTACAAACAACAACAATTGGCAACTATAAACAACAATAACTAGCAAGAACAACTAATAATTACAATCAACAACAACACAATCTCGATCGTCTCATTCGCCGACGATTGTTCGATACTGGCAACAGGCCCCTCCGTTGAAGGGCTCTACTCTGATAACATGTTCAATAAAGCCCAAAGCCGTAACAAAATTCTCAAGTCGCTATCTGGCAGCACTTGGCGTAAAGATAAAGAAACGTTACTAGCTACATATAAGGCAATAAGGCCGGTGCTGAGCTACGCGACGCCAATATGCTCGTCGGTGCTTGCAGATAAACACTGGACGAGGCTTCAGGTCTGTCAGAACACCGCTCTTAGAACCGCCAATGGATGCCTTCTTATGTCTCCTGAGCATCATCTCTACAATGAAGGAAAAATGCTCGGCGTAAAAGAGCATAGCGAGATGTTGACCAGGCAATTCCTGTTTAACTGCACTAAACCGCAGCATCTGAACAGACTGCCTGGTCAAGGAAAATCCGGCACCCAGGAGAATAAGGAGCCATCTACTCAAAAACTTTGACAAGATTTCCACGCTGTTTGATCCCAAGGTGAACCGACAGGCTCTTACCCTCATCCACACAGAATCAGTAAACGCCTATGTCAGCTCTCTCCCAGCGAACACCGTTCTTCAGGCAACAACTCCACCCGTTGCCAAAGAGGAGCGTGAACTGCCTAGAAAGACAGGGGTGATGCTGGCCCAACTCCGCTCTGGATAATGTAATAGGTTAAACTCTTACTTATCTTCTAGCCAATGGTGATTATTTACAAGAAGTATTATTTTAAAAACATTTTTAAGTTATTTACATATATTTAAATTTAGCTGCAAATATAGTTCAATTTTCTCGACAGAGAGGGTTTAATTATAAGTTATGAAAATAAAATGTTTTATAATTTTAGAGATAGTCCGAATTTTAACTAGGATCCAAATTCAACCTTTGGGAATATCAAAGAGATAGATAGAGATCGTTTTAATAATAATAATTTAAATAATAATACTTCTTCAAATGGCCATCTAACCGCCTTAGCGATTTTGACTGTCCAACATAGCTCGCCAGTCATTTCTTCTCTGATCCAACTGGCGCCAATTGGAGACCGCGCGAGATCGCGTCGTTCCATCAGAGTGGTGGTCTTCCTGTTCGTCTGCTTCCAAAGGCGGGTGCCGATAAGTATATAAATAAATAATAATACCAACTTTAAAAATAATAATAAATTTAATAATAACAATAATTTTAATAGTTATAACCTTAATTACAATAATAATTCCTGTCCTTACTTAAATCCGTATCCGCATAGCAACAGAAGCCAAAGTTTTAATCAATCCAGAAATAAATATTATAGTAGTAATAATACTAATCGAAATTCGACCACCTTGAATTAGTTTAACTTACTAAATCCTCTGTTCGCATTTTTCTCCAGTACCTACTGCCTAGAAGCAGAAATATTTCAGACATTTTTATTGCTGAAATTAATTATATATAGATGAGTTTTTGAGGGTCGCTTTCATAAAATCTGGTTTACTCTAATCACGGGTAATTTGACAACTAACCAAAATAATAAACGCACTAAAGACCAGTAATCATTAAAATGATATAGCAAAAACGGTACTTAGCAAATCTTTGAAAGTCCACCATCAGACCCACCACTCCTTTCATATTCCGTCAATATTTCAATAAACAAAATTAAATTTCATGGGCATACACCAACAACATAGGTAGATTTAATATATACTAGTATCGCCCGTGGTCGAAATTCGACCAATTTAAATTTTCTTCAGCTCCTCTAAAAATAAAACTTTGAAATAAAATACTTATTTTCCTGGCCACAATCTTTTCTTTAACATACATATCTCCCGTGACAAATGCAATACCAAGTAAGTAGGTGGAAAAATAACTAAGACTTATTCCGTTTTTTCTTCGTATAACTGGTTTATATCAGTCGCTTTTGCGACTTGCGTTAATTTGATTCACAAAGGCTCTAACCAACAAACGAAACATTTGCCAGAAGAAGCAAATTGGTGAGTTGGTACTAAAGTAAAGGTCTTGCCATTTCCACACCACCCATGAGGTAGGCAATTGAAGCATCCTCGGGAATAACTTTCTAAGTGACAAAATTATAATTTTTAAAATTTTTCAATTTATGTACCTCTTTCAACTGTTTCTTTAACTTTTACTTTTACATACTTCATATTATCAGTTTTACACCAACATAATGTAAATATGTATGCCAATTTACATTACCCTACTATTTCTAGGTGTTTTTGCAGTTATGGCGTGCAAAAATTTTAGAAAATTTGTTCTGTACAATGCAGGAGAGCAGGAGAGTCAAAATAAATGGCATTTCGCAGAAGGCCAGACTAAGGCAACGAAAAAATGTGCCGAAATAGTCGGTAACTCTTTAGCTTTGGGGTCAAATGGGTAGAAGTTATGAAAAATGTTGAGTGCTACATCAAAACATGCGGTTCGGTGTCCCTGATAATAATATGCAGGCGAAAGGTCAATACTATAAGCCAGTCAAAATTTATCAACAAAAAACCTTAAGTACATTTTTTACTTGGCCTTATGTTATTGATTTTGTTAGAAGAACTTCAGAAATTTTAAGTAGAGGACCAGCCCCCATGCACCCAACAACGGTTTTTATAGTGCTTTTGATCCTATCAATCCATATTTATCAATAAATTCAATATTTCATTATCAACTCATGGCAGTGTTATATGATGCATTTAAACTTCATGTGTACATATATTTTTGTTTATTTATGCCTGCAGATACGTTAATTTGTCATATTTTTGAAAAATAAGTTTCGAAAAATTTATTTACCCCTTTAAAAGTCCAATTAAAGCAAAACCTTTAAAATCCCCAAAATATATGATGAAAATAGCCATACTCAGTTTTACTCCACTTTCACGGAGTGGCACCAATGACAAATGTGCATTTTGACAGCGCTCTCTCGAAACGAAGAGTCTCAAATCTATTTATCTATGGTTAGTAAAAGGAATGAGGGCAAAAAATTTTAAAATTTGAGCAAGTGTTTCACGCACCGAGTAGAAGAAACCAAATGCGCAGAAATTTTCGGCAGAGAGAATGACGATTTCTCAATTTTTCGGTAACGTTTATAATCGCATGGCTTCCCCTCATAAGTATGTATGTATGTAAAATGAATGAGTTTTAAAATCTTTGAGCTTACAGGATTGCCCATATGTGGGAGCGTGTAAGCTAAAGCAGCCATTATGCATACTTAGCATAGACTTGACTTGACTTGGAACTGCCACTTAGCGTTCTGTTTAATGAAGTTTGCATGTATCCGATTACCCTACTTGACTTGACTTAGAATTCTGTGGAGTTTTGATTTTTTATGTAAATTCTAAGTGTAGTGAGCGCCGTGAGAGAACTGTGTGATGCCATACCTTTTTTTTTAACATTTTGAATAAAATCCTCCAACTATTATATAGGGATAAGACTTTTTGGATGTATATTATTCATATGACAGCCGCAAAACTTACTGTCAAATAAATTGAATTCAAATTAGGCTAACCTAAAAAAAAATTTTTTTCCCCCAAAATGCTTTTTAGTTTTTTTTTGGCATTGACTATATACTGATTGTAGATAAGCTCAGAAAATCGCAACCTAATGCCAAGAAAATGCGTTTTGGTACTTTTTACTGAGTTATATGTAACAAAGCTCACGATTACTTTTGAAAAGCAATTCGATAAGGGAAACTTTTACTCTTATTTGAAACTGGCTAGTGTACTCTCTTGCTATTTTTCTAAGTGCTAAGTGACAGTTCTCAAGTTAGGTCAAGTCTATGCTAAGTATGCATAATGGCAGCTAAAGCCATGAGCAGTTAAGATGGATTTCTTAGGCTTCAAATGATGTTGTACAGGATTTAGCACAATTTTTTTGGCACATAAATAAAAGCAAGTGGCAGCTCCTGGATTACTGCATATGAGTGATAGCAGAGGGGTTTGTGTGGTTTTCGTAGTTTTTAAAAAGTGCGAAATTTTGCGAGGTGGTGATGCCACTCAAAGTTTTCACTCATTAGGGTGGTAGTACAACAGAGTTAGGGTATTAATATAAATACTGCTGAAATTTTTCATAAGGTAATGAAAACATGCACCAACTGAAGTGATTATTTGCAACAACATTTGAAAGCTAATAACTCCTGCTTTACATTTCTTTGCGTGGATTTTGATATTTTTCTTTTTTCTCTTATATTTTTGAAAATTCCTCTTCTGGTGTTGCTATGAAAATATTTTATTCTATATAACTAACTTCATTCTTAGTATGAAAAATACATTTTCTGCTTAGAAAATATGCTTTTCCAATATTTTATTGTAGTATACTACTACTTTTTTAGTCTCATGATGCAATAAACAGGTGACATACATCCGTGCGTACGTAATTTGTGTAATGTTGTACTTTGTGTGCGTACTGTCAAAATTACACTGAAAAATGGGCATACTGTCAAAATTAAAGAAAAAAACTTTTTAATCAGCTGTCTCATGCGACGACCTTCTACAGTTGGATCATGTTTAGTCTCTTTTAAATAGAATAAATTGGTCACATTTGTTCGAGCATGTCCTATGAAGACACTAATTGTACAATTTTTATACCAAAATGGGTGTAAATGTATACTACTTGCAGGACACCTGACTTCGATTCTCGGGATTCTCGGTGAAGACAAAAATGGGAATTGTTCTTTCTTTTTTAATTCTTTTAAAGCAAGGAAAATTATTTAAAATGACGCCAGCAACTACTTATACTTTCCAGCGTCTACTTCCAGCTTTGCTCTAAATAAGACAATTGGTAATATTTTTCTGGCCAATCTTCAATAAATTTAAAAAAAAATATTATGATAAAAGGTTTTCATATGTTATATGTTTCAAGGCAAATTTAATTTATAAAAAAAACAAAACTTAACCTGCCCCGAACCCGTGCTTGATCGTGTTAACGCACGCATCAGAGCCGGCACCCTTACCACCTGCGCCACTGCTGTATCATGTATATCATTTCTGTTGTGAATCAGAGACTTTATCTACTGGGTTGTAGATGTCGCTGAGGGTAGTGGTGAAATTCTTGCGCAAGGCGCGCGTCCATCTAGCGTACAATGAAACAGTCAGATACTGTAGCTTTGGTAAAAGCTTTTATATATGTTGTGCTGTTGGAGATTACAAAATAGCTGGAGAGTTTTGGAAAGTTTGTAGGCTTCTTTTTTGTTTAATAACAAATAAACAAAGCATAATTTCCAAAATTTTTTTTCTCGAGACAGTAGAAATAGTCCATACCAAGATGGCAATATAACTTTTATAGGGATCTATCTATAAATACTATATGAAGTTGGGTTGCGAAAATTACTATGGGGAGAGTGTTAGCCTATTAATACATAGACTAGTATCGCCCGTGGTCGCAATTCTACCAATTTAAATTTTCTTCAGCTCGTCTAAAAATAAAACTTTGAAATAAAATACTTATTTTCCTGGCCACAATCTTTTCTTTAACATACTTATCTCCCGTGACAAATGCAATACCAAGTAAGTAGGTGGAAAAATAACTAAGACTTATTCCGTTTTGCATAAGTCGCGGGAGAGCTACGTACTTGGTTTAGTTTTGTCACAGGAGATATAGCATGTCATAGACTTCCTCGTGAACTTAAACAACTTTTCTTCGTATAACTGGTTTATATCAGTCGCTTTTTCCAAAAATTTGGTGAATATAAAAAAAAAGTTGAAATATTGATGCCTAGTCGTGAAAACGGTTCTAAAGGTCGCAAATATGCTTATTTTATCATCTCGCTATTAAATTGTTTTAAATTTTATTGAAAATAAGAGCTCAATCGATAAATGTCCGTGAACGCATTTTCGTACGTTATAGAAGGCTCCACTCACTCACGCTCACTTGCGTTAATTTGATTCACAAAGGCTCTAACCAACAAACGAAACATTTGCCAGAAGAAGCAAATTGGTGAGTTGGTACTAAAGTAAAGGTCTTGCCATTTCCACACCACCCATGAGGTAGGCAATTGAAGCATCCTCGGGAATAACTTTCTAAGTGACAAAATTATAATTTTTAAAATTTTTCAATTTATGTACCTCTTTCAACTGTTTCTTTAACTTTTACTTTTACATACTTCATATTATCAGTTTTACACCAACATAATGTAAATATGTATGCCAATTTACATTACCCTACTATTTCTAGGTGTTTTTGCAGTTATGGCGTGCAAAAATTTTGGAAAATTTGTTCTGTACAATGCAGGAGAGCAGGAGAGTCAAAATAAATGGCATTTCGCAGAAGGCCAGACTAAGGCAACGAAAAAATGTGCCGAAATAGTCGGTAACTCTTTAGCTTTGGGGTCAAATGGGTAGAAGTTATGAAAAATGTTGAGTGCTACATCAAAACATGCGGTTCGGTGTCCCTGATAATAATATGCAGGCGGAAGGTCAATACTATAAGCCAGTCAAAATTTATCAACAAAAAACCTTAAGTACATTTTTTACTTGGCCTTATGTTATTGATTTTGTTAGAAGAACTTCAGAAATTTAAGTAGAGGACCAGCCCCCATGCACCCAACAACGGTTTTTATAGTGCTTTTGATCCTATCAATCCATATTTATCAATAAATTCAATATTTCATTATCAACTCATGGCAGTGTTATATGATGCATTTAAACTTCATTTGTACATATATTTTTGTTTATTTATGCCTGCAGATACGTTAATTTGTCATATTTTTGAAAAATAAGTTTCGAAAAATTTATTTACCCCTTTAAAAGTCCAATTAAAGCAAAACCTTTAAAATCCCCAAAATATATGATGAAAATAGCCATACTCCACTTTCACGGAGTGGCACCAATGACAAATGTGCATTTTGACAGCGCTCTCTCGAAACGAAGAGTCTCAAATCTATTTATCTATGGTTAGTAAAAGGAATGAGGGCAAAAAATTTTAAAATTTGAGCAAGTGTTTCACGCACCGAGTAGAAGAAACCAAATGCGCAGAAATTTTCGGCAGAGAGAATGACGATTTCTCAATTTTTCGGTAACGTTTATAATCGCATGGCTTCCCCTCATAAGTATGTATGAATATGTATGTATGTATGTAAAATGAATGAGTTTTAAAATCTTTGAGCTTACAGGATTGCCCATATGTGGGAGCGTGTAAGCTAAAGCAGCCATTATGCATACTTAGCATAGACTTGACTTGACTTGGAACTGCCACTTAACGTTCTGTTTAATGAAGTTTGCATGTATTCGATTACCCTACTTGACTTGACTTAGAATTCTGTGGAGTTTTGATTTTTTATGTAAATTCTAAGTGTAGTGAGCGCCGTGAGGGAACTGTGTGATGCCATACCTTTTTTTTTAACATTTTGAATAAAATCCTCCAATATTATAAAGGGATAACACTTTTTGGATGTATATTATTCATATGACAGCCGCAAAACTTACTGTCAAATAAATTGAATTCAAATTAGGCTAACCTAAAAAAAAATTTTTTTCCCCCAAAATGCTTTTTACTTTTTTTTTGGCATTGACTATATACTGATTGTAGATAAGCTCAGAAAATCGCAACCTAATGCCAAGAAAATGCGTTTTGGTACTTTTTACTGAGTTATATGTAACAAAGCTCACGATTACTTTTGAAAAGCAATTCGATATGGGAAACTTTTACTCTTATTTGAAACTGGCTAGTGTACTCTCTTGCTATTTTTCTAAGTGCTAAGTGACAGTTCTCAAGTTAGGTCAAGTCTATGCTAAGTATGCATAATGGCAGCTAAAGCCATGAGCAGTTAAGATGGATTTCTTAGGCTTCAAATGATGTTGTACAGGATTTAGCACAATTTTTTTGGCACATAAATAAAAGCAAGTGGCAGCTCCTGGATTACTGCATATGAGTGATAGCAGAGGGGTTTGTATGGTTTTCGTAGTTTTTAAAAAGTGCGAAATTTTGCGAGGTGGTGATGCCACTCAAAGTTTTCACACATTAGGGTGGTAGTACAACAGAGTTAGGGTATTAATATAAATACTGCTGAAATTTTTCATAAGGTAATGAAAACATGCACCAACTGAAGTGATTATTTGCAACAACATTTGAAAGCTAATAACTCCTGCTTTACATTTCTTTGCGTGGATTTTGATATTTTTCTTTTTTCTCTTATATTTTTGAAAATTCCTCTTCTGGTGTTGCTATGAAAATATTTTATTCTATATAACTAACTTCATTCTTAGTATGAAAAATACATTTTCTGCTTAGAAAATATGCTTTTCCAATATTTTATTGTAGTATACTACTACTTTTTTAGTCTCATGATGCAATAAACAGGTGACATACATCCGTGCGTACGTAATTTGTGTAATGTTGTACTTTGTGTGCGTACTGTCAAAATTACACTGAAAAATGGGCATACTGTCAAAATTAAAGAAAAAAACTTTTTAATCAGCTGTCTCATGCGACGACCTTCTACAGTTGGATCATGTTTAGTCTCTTTTAAATGGAATAAATTGGTCACATTTGTTCGAGCATGTCCTATGAAGACACTAATTGTACAATTTTTATACCATAATGGGTATAAATGTATACTACTTGCAGGACACCTGACTTCGATTCTCGGGATTCTCGGTGAAGACAAAAATGGGAATTGTTCTTTCTTTTTTAATTCTTTTAAAGCAAGGAAAATTATTTAAAATGACGCCAGCAACTACTTATACTTTCCAGCGTCTATTTACAGCTTTGCTCTAAATGAGACAATTGGTAATATTTTTCTGGCCAATCTTCAATAAATAAAAAAAAAAAAATATGATGATAAAAGGTTTTCATATGTTACTATATATTTCAAGGCAAATATAATTTATAAAAAAAAAAAAACCTTAACCTACCCTGAACCCGTGCTTTTGAACCAGTAAACGCACGCATCAGAGCCGGCACCTTTACCACTGCTGTATCATGTATAACATTTCTGTTGTGAATCAGAGACTTTATTTACTGGGTTGTAGATGTCGCTAAGGGTAGTGGTGAAATTCTTTACGCAAGGCGCGCACGGGTCCATCTAGCGTACATCGAAACAGTTAGATACTGTAGTTTTGGCTTTTGGTAAAAGCTTTTATATATGTTGTGCTGTTGGAGATTACAAAACAGTTGGAGAGTTCTGGAAAGTTTGTAGGCTTCTTTTTTGTTTAATAACAAATAAACAAAGCATAATTTTCAAAAAATTTTTTCGCGAGACAGTAGAAATAGTCCATACCAAGATGGCAATATAACTTTTATAGGGATCTATCTATAAATACTATGTGAAGTTGGGTTGCGAAAATTACTATGGGGAGAGTGTTAGCCTATTAATACATAGATAGTGCTGAAATTTTTCATAAGGTAATAAAAACATGCACCAACTGAAGTGATTAGATTTCGGCTTGTAGTAAGGCTACAGATTATTTGCAACAACATTTGAAAGCTAATAACTCCTGCTTTACATTTCTTTGCATGGTTTTTTATATTTTTCTTTTTTCTCTTCTATTTTTGAAAATTCCTCTTCTGGTGTTGCTATGAAAATATTTTATTCTATATAACTAACTTCATTCTTAGTATGAAAAATACTTTTTCTGCTTAGAAAATATGCTTTTACAATATTTTATTGTAGTAGACTACCACTTTTTTAGTCTCATGATGCAATAAACAGGTGATCGCATGGTGAGATACATCCGTGCGTACGTAACAGGGTTGGGCATATTTGCACTACCACTAAAAATGCACTACCACTATTTTTTAGTGATAGTTAAAATTAAAAATCACTATCACTAAATTTTTAGTGATAGTTATTTTTGATTTTAACTATCACTAAATATTAGTGTTAGTGAAAATTAAAAATCACTATCACTATCCCTTTTAGTGATAGTGAAAAGTTGCACTATAACTACAAAATGCACTATCACTAAACTTGTAGTGAGTCATGATATTTTACTAAAAATTTGATTTGATATCCAATGGTAAATGTTGAAAAGTAATTGTGTTACTGTTGCCAACAATACAGTAAAGATAATAATTTGTACAAACATACACACCCACATTGGTGTCCATAAAAATAAAAATTCGGCGTTTAGCTTCCGAAAATCTCAAATTTCTCACAGAAGTTAGTAGTCAAATGGAGTCCAAGTTACTTGAAAGATTTCAAAAATATCTTTATTTGCACTCTGACTCCTGGGATGCAGTTATTGCCGCAATCATCCTCCCCGATATAAAATTAAATTTTTGCAAGGTCTTACTGGAAAGTGCTAATTCATACACTTTAGGCCACGTTCGGGACAAAATAAAAGTATGCGCCATGGAATTTAAAAATAATACCGTTGAGGGTGAAAATAATTCGCAAGCTTCCATGCGTGCTACTAAACTATTTCTGGAATTCGACAATGACGCTTTAGGTATTTGATCGAATAAAGCCAATCTGTGTATTGTTTATAATAATTTCATTCTTTAGATACAAGTCAATATACAAGCTCACATGGCGGAGCCATATCAACCGAAGTAGATTCCTACTTGAACGATGATGATAGCAACATTGATGCTTTACGCCGCTTTCCCACAATAAGAAAGATTTTCTTAAAATATAACACAGCTCTTCCATCCTCTGCGCCAGTGGAAAGACTATTTTCCTTTGCAGGAATTGTTAATAGTAAGAAAAACCATAAATTTTGTAGCTAAAGATAAAACAAAAAAACACTTTTAACCTTTTTTCGAAATCCCGAATGGTTTTCAAGATATTCAATAATATAGAATTTTGAACCATTTTAAAGAAAAATTCATAACTCACGACTCGTTTGACATATATGGACAACAAACAAATTAAATTTTAAATGCATTCTAGGGCTAATATTGCAAATTTGTAATTCCTATTCAGACAGTTGGTATCGAATTTTGTATGTCATAAGAAATAAGAAATGTTCATAAAGCACGGTAGGTTTTAAGCATGTTTTATTAAAAGGTTCATGTCCCTCCATTTTTACTTTTGAATTCTCAAATATGCATTAAAATGAGATGTTATGTTGATTTTCAGCATTTTTCCCCGAGCTGTTTTTTAAAAATCTCATTTTCAAAATGTAAAATACCAAATTTTGGGATTTTTTGCATTTTTCAAGAAAACGTTAAGTTTTATCTTAAAACTACCTGAGACAAAGTTGTAGACCTGAAAATTCTCTACAAAAAAGGTGTGAACAGTTTTTATCTAGGAGTCACCAGTTCTAAGATATCGCGATTGCATTATATGCACATAAATGCCACGTATAGAATTTTCTGGATTTTTCTCGAAAACGGTTATATGTATCGAAAAATTTTCTTTCACCGTTTGTTCGTCACAAAGCTCCTCATCGACAATGAAAATAGTTATTTTTGTAAACCCTATAGTTCCCTAGCTAGAGCCAAATTTGCTCCATTCGTGATACCAAAAACTAATAGTGGTTTAAATTTAGATATCTTGTATAACGAAATTTCGATAGAGCTAAATTTTTGTGGAAAGCTTAGGTTAACCCCTAGAAAGAAAGCTGCAAGACTCCCATCGATCCCACCTGTGCAAAAAAAGTAAATCGTGGTCAAATATCCATATTTTAGGTTGGTTTTTTTTGGATTTTTCTCGACTTTTGACCACGATTAGGATTCTGAATAGGAATTACAAATTTTTTCTTTTTGAAGCAGATAAGTAAGAGTTCGAAGATAATTGTGTAAAATGTTCACTGCAATAGTAGCCCTAGAATGCATTTAAAATTTAATTTGTTTAAATAATTGTTATCACACACATCTATTGTGAAGAGATAACGTTTCCCTAATACCAAAAAAATTTTGTCCATATACATACATATGTCAAACGAGTCGTGAGTTATGAATTTTTCTTTAAAATGGTTCAAAATTCTATATTATTGAATATCTTGAAAACCATTCGGAATTTCGAAAAAATGTTAAAAGTGTTTTCTTGTTTTATCTTTAGCTACATAAATTTTTGGTTTTTATTCGTTGACTCAGTTGACATGGTTTGTGTTTAGGTCACCGGCCTAAATATATCGGTCGCCCCTCGTAGTACATGCTAGTATCTGCCCGAGCAACTTTTTTATTATCTTTTCGCCCGATAACAGCTCTTACCCCTTCGAAGCCTACGAAAGTAGGCATTCGGCGGCGGTACAGAGCTAAGTTTTATCTGAAGGCGCATTCACTTCGATTTTGAGCACGAATCAAATCAACAGCAGCCACTCCAGGTAAGATCAATTCAATTTTCAATAATTTCAATTTCCGTAAACTCACTTAATTATCCACGGTTATAAAATATTAATTGTCCACTTCCATAAAATAGTACTTGTACGCCTTAATTGTCCAATAATTAAGGTTGTACATTATACTCAATAAAGAGATTCACTTATTGTATTGTATTTATATTTGAAATACAGTGTTTTATTATTTATTCATTCGCTGCCCTTTCTTTCACTTTTTTTCGTTACATATTATTACGTGCGAGCAACCCCGCCATTACCCGGGCTCGCCGTAACAGTTTGACTCAATGACTCTAAATTTGAAATGCTGGTATTAAAGAAGGCAAATAAAAATTTAAAAAACTATAACTTCAAACATATACACACATATATGGTTACTTATTTGATGCATTTATTTATTTACATGAAAAATAATTATAAGCTATTATATTACATACGAAGGTAACTAGCAAACATGGGTTATCAACCTAAGCTTCCTAATTTTAGTGGTAATTTAGTGCATTTTCCAAGTGGTAGTGCAATTTATTTTCACTATCACTAAATATTTAGTTATAGTGTTTTTGAATTTTCACTATCACTATAAAATTAGTGATAGTGAATTTCAATTTAACTATCACTAACAAAATAGTGCTAGTGAAACCAGTAGTGCTCACTAAATTTAGTGCACTATGCCCAACCCTGGTACGTAATTTGTGTAATATATTTTGTTGTTGTACTTTGTGTGCGTACTGTCAAAATTACACTGAAAAATGGGCATAATGTCAAAATTAAAGAAAAAAACTTTTTAATCAGCTGTCTCATGCCACGACCTTCCATAGTTGGATCATGTTTATTCTCTTTTAAATGGAATAAATTGGTCACATTTGTTCGAGCATGTCCTATGAAGACACTAATTGTAAAATTTTTATACCAAAATGGGTATAAATGTATACTACTTGCAGGACACCTGACTGCGATTCTCGGGATTCTCGGTGAAGACAAAAATGGGAATTGTTCTTTCTTTTTTAATTCTTTTAAAGCAAGGAAAATTATTTAAAAAGACGCCAGCAACTACTTATACTTTCCAGCGTCTACTTCCAGCTTTGCTCTAACTGAGACAATTGGTAATATTTTTCTGGCCAATCTTCAAGGCGCGCGTCCATCTAGCGTACAATGAAACAGTCAGATACTGTAGCTTTGGTAAAAGCTTTTATATATGTTGTGCTGTTGGAGATTACAAAATAGCTGGAGAGTTTTGGAAAGTTTGTAGGCTTCTTTTTTGTTTAATAACAAATAAACAAAGCATAATATCCAAAATTTTTTTTTGCGAGACAGTAGAAATAGTCCATACCAAGATGGCAATATAACTTTTATAGGGATCTATCTATAAATACTATATGAAGTTGGGTTGCGAAAATTACTATGGGGAGAGTGTTAGCCAATTAATACATAGATACTGCTGAAATTTTTCATAAGGTAATGAAAACATGCACCAACTGAAGTGATTAGATTTCGGCTTGTAGTAAGGCTACAGATTATTTGCAATAACATTTGAAAGCTAATAACTCCTGCTTTACATTTCTTTGCATGGATTTCTCTTCTATTTTTGAAAATTCCTCTTCTGGTGTTGCTATGAAAATATTTTATTCTATATAACTAACTTCATTCTTAGTATGAAAAATACATTTTCTGCTTAGAAAATATACTTTTCCAAAATTTTATTGTAGTAGACTACTACTTTTTTATAATAATGGAATAAATTGGTCACATTTGTTCGAGCATGTCCTATGAAGGCACTAATTGTACCCTTTTTATACCAAAATGGGTATAAATGTATACTAATTGCAGGACACCTAACTTTGATTCTCGGTGAAGACAAAAATGGAAATTGTTTTTTTTTTTTTTAATTCTTGTAAAGCAAGGAAAATTATTTAAAATGACGCCAGCAACTACTTATACTATCCAGAGTCTATTTACAGCTTTGCTCTAAATGAGACAGTTGGTAATATTTTTCTGGCCAATCTTCAATAAATAAAAAAAAAAAAAATATGATGATAAAAGGTTTTCACATGTTACTATATATTTCAAGGCACATATAATTTATAAAAAAAAAAACCTTAACCTGCCCCGAACCCGTGCTTTTGAACCAGAAAACGCACGCATCAGAGCCGGCACCTTTACCACTGCTGTATCATGTATAACATTTCTGTTGTGAATCAGAGACTTTATTTACTGGGTTGTAGATGTCGCTAAGGGTAGTGGTGAAATTCTCTACGCAAGGCGCGCACGGGTCCATCTAGCGTACATCGAAACAGTTAGATACTGTAGTTTTGGCTTTTGGTAAAAGCTTTTATATATGTTGTGCTGTTGGAGATTACAAAACAGTTGGAGAGTTCTGGAAAGTTTGTAGGCTTCTTTTTTGTTTAATAACAAATAAACAAAGCATAATTTTCAAAATTTTTTTTCGCGAGACAGTAGAAATAGTCCATACCAAGATGGCAATATAACTTTTATAGGGATCTATCTATAAATACTTATGAACTTGGGTTGCGAAAATTACTATGGGGAGAGTGCTAGCCTATTAATACATAGATACTGCTGAAATTTTTCATAAGGTAATGAAAACATGCACCAACTGAAGTGATTAGGTTTCGGCTTGTAGTAAGGCTACAGATTATTTGCAACAACATTTGAAAGCTAATAACTCCTGCTTTACATTTCTTTGCATGGATTTTGATATTTTTCTTTTTTCTCTTCTATTTTTGAAAATTCCTCTTCTGCTGTTGCTATGAAAATATTTTATTCTATATAACTAACTTCATTCATAGTATGAAAAAATACATTTTCTGCTTAGAAAATATGCTTCTCCAATATTTTATTGTAGTAGACTACCACTTTTTTAGTCTCATGATGCAATAAACAGGTGATCGCATGGTGACATACATCCGTGCGTACGTAATTTGTGTAATGTATTTTGTTGTTGTACTTTGTGTGCGTACTGTCAAAATTACACTGAAAAATGGGCATAATGTCAAAATTAAAGAAAAAACTTTTTAATCAGCTGTCTCATGCCACGACCTGCCATAGTTGGATCATGTTTAGTCTCTTTTAAATGGAATAAATTGGTCACATTTGCTCGAGCCTATGAAGACACTAATTGTAAAATTTTTATACCAAAATGGGTATAAATGTATACTACTTGCAGGACACCTGACTTCGATTCTCGGGATTCTCGGTGAAGACAAAAATGGGAATTGTTCTTTCTTTTTTAATTCTTTTAAAGCAAGGAAAATTATTTAAAATGACGCCAGCAACTACTTATACTTTCCAGCGTCTACTTCCAGCTTTGCTCTAAATGAGACAATTGGTAATATTTTTCTGGTCAATCTTCAATAAATTTAAAAAAAAATATTATGATAAAAGGTTTTCATATGTTATATGTTTCAAGGCAAATTTAATTTATAAAAAAAACAAAACTTAACCTGCCCCGAACCCGTGCTTGATCGTGTTAACGCACGCATCAGAGCCGGCACCCTTACCACCTGCGCCACTGCTGTATCATGTATATCATTTCTGTTGTGAATCAGAGACTTTATCTACTGGGTTGTAGATGTCGCTGAGGGTAGTGGTGAAATTCTTGCGCAAGGCGCGCGTCCATCTAGCGTACAATGAAACAGTCAGATACTGTAGCTTTGGTAAAAGCTTTTATATATGTTGTGCTGTTGGAGATTACAAAATAGCTGGAGAGTTTTGGAAAGTTTGTAGGCTTCTTTTTTGTTTAATAACAAATAAGCAAAGCATAATTTCCAAAATTTTTTTTCTCGAGACAGTAGAAATAGTCCATACCAAGATGACAATATAACTTTTATAGGGATCTATCTATAAATACTATATGAAGTTGGGTTGCGAAAATTACTATGGGGAGAGTGTTAGCCTATTAATACATAGACTAGTATCGCCCGTGGTCGAAATTCGACCAATTTAAATTTTCTTCAGCTCGTCTAAAAATAAAACTTTGAAATAAAATACTTATTTATTTTCCTGGCCACAATCTTTTCTTTAACATACTTATCTCCCGTGACAAATGCAATACCAAGTAAGTAGGTGGAAAAATAACTAAGACTTATTCCGTTTTGCATAAGTCGCGGGAGAGCTACGTACTTGGTTTAGTTTTGTCACAGGAGATATAGCATGTCATAGACTTCCTCGTGAACTTAAACAACTTTTCTTCGTATAACTGGTTTATATCAGTCGCTTTTTCCAAAAATTTGGTGAATATAAAAAAAAGTTGAAATATTGATGCCTAGTCGTGAAAACGGTTCTAAAGGTCGCAAATATGCTTATTTTATCATCTCGCTATTAAATTGTTTTAAATTTTATTGAAAATAAGAGCTCAATCGATAAATGTCCGTGAACGCATTTTCGTACGTTATAGAAGGCTCCACTCACTCACGCTCTCTTGCGTTAATTTGATTCACAAAGGCTCTAACCAACAAACGAAACATTTACCAGAAGAAGCAAATTGGTGAGTTGGTACTAAAGTAAAGGTCTTGCCATTTCCACACCACCCATGAGGTAGGCAATTGAAGCATCCTCGGGAATAACTTTCTAAGTGACAAAATTATAATTTTTAAAATTTTTCAATTTATGTACCTCTTTCAACTGTTTCTTTAACTTTTCCTTTTACATACTTCATATTATCAGTTTTACACCAACATAATGTAAATATGTATGCCAATTTACATTACCCTACTATTTCTAGGTGTTTTTGCAGTTATGGCGTGCAAAAATTTTAGAAAATTTGTTCTGTACAATGCAGGAGAGCAGGAGAGTCAAAATAAATGGCATTTCGCAGAAGGCCAGACTAAGGCAACGAAAAAATGTGCCGAAATAGTCGGTAACTCTTTAGCTTTGGGGTCAAATGGGTAGAAGTTATGAAAAATGTTGAGTGCTACATCGAAACATGCGGTTCGGTGTCCCTGATAATAATATGCAGGCGGAAGGTCAATACTATAAGCCAGTCAAAATTTATCAACAAAAAACCTTAAGTACATTTTTTACTTGGCCTTATGTTATTGATTTTGTTAGAAGAACTTAGCAATTTTAAGTAGAGGACCAGCCCCCATGCACCCAACAACGGTTTTTATAGTGCTTTTGATCCTATCAATCCATATTTATCAATAAATTCAATATTTCATTATCAACTCATGGCAGTGTTATATGATGCATTTAAACCTCATTTGTACATATATTTTTGTTTATTTATGCCTGCAGATACGTTAATTTGTCATATTTTTGAAAAATAAGTTTCGAAAAATTTATTTACCCCTTTAAAAGTCCAACTAAAGCAAAACCTTTAAAATCCCCAAAATATATGATGAAAATAGCCATACTCAGTTTTACTCCACTTTCACGGAGTGGCACCAATGACAAATGTTATAAAAAATGTGCATTTTGACAGCGCTCTCTCGAAACGAAGAGTCTCAAATCTATTTATCTATGGTTAGTAAAAGGAATGAGGGCAAAAAATTTTAAAATTTGAGCAAGTGTTTCACGCACCGAGTAGAAGAAACCAAATGCGCAGAAATTTTCGGCAGAGAGAATGACGATTTCTCAATTTTTCGGTAACGTTTATAATCGCATGGCTTCCCCTCATAAGTATGCATGTATGTAAAATGAATGAGTTTTAAAATCTTTGAGCTTACAGGATTGCCCATATGTGGGAGCGTGTAAGCTAAAGCAGCCATTATGCATACTTAGCATAGACTTGACTTGACTTGGAACTGCCACTTAGCGTTCTGTTTAATGAAGTTTGCATGTATCCGATTACCCTACTTGACTTGACTTAGAATTCTGTGGAGTTTTGATTTTTTATGTAAATTCTAAGTGTAGTGAGCGCCGTGAGAGAACTGTGTGATGCCATACCTTTTTTTTAACATTTTGAATAAAATCCTCCAACTATTCTATAGGGATAAGAATTTTTGGATGTATATTATTCATATGACAGCCGCAAAACTTACTGTCAAATAAATTGAATTCAAATTAGGCTAACCTAAAAAAAAAAATTTTTCCCCCAAAATGATTTTTAGTTTTTTTTGGCATTGACTATATACTGATTGTAGATAAGCTCAGAAAATCGCAACCTAATGCCAAGAAAATGCGTTTTGGTACTTTTTACTGAGTTATATGTAAAAAATCTCACGATTACTTTTGAAAAGCAATTCGATATGGGAAACTTTTACTCGTATTTGAAACTGGCTAGTGTACTCTCTTGCTATTTTTCTAAGTGCTAAGTGACAGTTCTCAAGTAAAGTCATGTCTATGCTAAGTATGCATAATGGCAGCTAAAGCCATGAGCAGTTAAGATGGATTTCTTAGGCTTCAAATGATGTTGTACAGGATTTAGCACAATTTTTTTGGCACACAAATAAAAGCAAGTGGCAGCTCCTGGATTACTGCATATGAGTGATAGCAGAGGGGTTTGTGTGGTTTTCGTAGTTTTTAAAAAGTGCGAAATTTTGCGAGGTGGTGATGCCACTCAAAGTTTTCACACATTAGGGTGGTAGTACAACAGAGTTAGGGTATTAATATAAATACTGCTGAAATTTTTCATAAGGTAATGAAAACATGCACCAACTGAAGTGATTATTTGCAACAACATTTGAAAGCTAATAACTCCTGCTTTACATTTCTTTGCGTGGATTTTGATATTTTTCTTTTTTCTCTTATATTTTTGAAAATTCCGTTTCTGGTGTTGCTATGAAAATATCTTATTCTATATAACTAACTTCATTCTTAGTATGAAAAATACATTTTCTGCTTAGAAAATATGCTTTTCCAATATTTTATTGTAGTATACTACTACTTTTTTAGTCTCATGATGCAATAAACAGGTGATCGCATGGTGACATACATCCGTGCGTACGTAATTTGTGTAATGTTGTACTTTGTGTGCGTACTGTCAAAATTACACTGAAAAGTGGGCATACTGTCAAAATTAAAGAAAAAAACTTTTTAATCAGCTGTCTCATGCCACGACCTTCCATAGTTGGATCATGTTTAGTCTCTTTTAAATGGAATAAATTGGTCACATTTGTTCGAGCATGTCCTATGAAGACACTAATTGTAAAATTTTTATACCAAAATGGGTATAAATGTATACTACTTGCAGGACACCTGACTTCGATTCTCGGGATTCTCGGTGAAGACAAAAATGGGAATTGTTCTTTCTTTTTTTAATTCTTTTAAAGCAAGGAAAATTATTTAAAATGACGCTGCAACTACTTATACTTTCCAGCGTCTACTTCCAGCTTTACTCTAAATGAGACAATTGGTAATATTTTTCTGGCCAATCTTCAATAAATTTAAAAAAAAAGTATTATGATAAAAGGTTTTCATATGTTATATGTTTCAGGGCAAATTTAATTTATAAAAAAACAAAACTTAACCTGCCCCGAACCCGTGCTTGATCGTGTTAACGCACGCATCAGAGCCGGCACCCTTACCACCTGCGCCACGGCTGTATCATGTATATCATTTCTGTTGTGAATCAGAGACTTTATCTACTGGGTTGTAGATGTCGCTGAGGGTAGTGGTGAAATTCTTGCGCAAGGCGCGCGTTCATCTAGCGTACAATGAAACAGTCAGATACTGTAGCTTTGGTAAAAGCTTTTATATATGTTGTGCTGTTGGAGATTACAAAATAGCTGGAGAGTTTTGGAAAGTTTGTAGGCTTCTGTTTTGTTTAATAACAAATAAACAAAGCATAATTTCCAAAATTTTTTTTTGCGAGACAGTAGAAATAGTCCATACCAAGATGGCAATATTACTTTTATAGGGATCTATCTATAAATACTATATGAAGTTGGGTTGCGAAAATTACTATGGGGAGAGTGTTAGCCAATTAATACATAGATACTGCTGAAATTTTTCATAAGGTAATGAAAACATGCACCAACTGAAGTGATTAGATTTCGGCTTGTAGTAAGGCTACAGATTATTTGCAACAACATTTGAAAGCTAATAACTCCTGCTTTACATTTCTTTGCATGGATTTTGAAATTTTTCATAAGGTAATGAAAACATGCACCAACTGAAGTGATTAGATTTCGGCTTGTAGTAAGGCTACAGATTATTTGCAACAACATTTGAAAGCTAATAACTCCTGCTTTACATTTCTTTGCATGGATTTTGATATTTTTCTTTTTTCTCTTCTATTTTTGAAAATTCCTCTTCTGGTGTTGCTATGAAAATATTTTATTCTATATAACTAACTTCATTCTTAGTATGAAAAATACATTTTCTGCTTAGAAAATATGCTTTTCCAATCTTTTATTGTAGTAGACTACCACTTTTTTAGTCTCATGATGCAATAAACAGGTGATCGCATGGTGACATACATCCGTGCGTACGTAATTTGTGTAATGTATTTTGTTGTTGTACTTTGTGTGCGTACTGTCAAAATTACACTGAAAAATGGGCATAATGTCAAAATTAAAGAAAAAAACTTTTTAATCAGCTGTCTCATGCCACGACCTTCCATAGTTGGATCATGTTTAGTCTCTTTTAAATGGAATAAATTGGTCACATTTGTTCGAGCATGTCCTATGAAGACACTAATTGTACAATTTTTATACCAAAATGGGTATAAATGTATACTACTTGCAGGACACCTGACTTCGATTCTCGGGATTCTCGGTGAAGACAAAAATGGGAATTGTTCTTTCTTTTTTAATTCTTTTAAAGCAAGGAAAATTATTTAAAATGACGCCAGCAACTACTTATACTTTCCAGCGTCTACTTCCAGCTTTGCTATAATGAGACAATTGGTAATATTTTTCTGGCCAATCTTCAATAAATTTAAAAAAAAATATTATGATAAAAGGTTTTCATATGTTATATGTTTCAAGGCAAATTTAATTTATAAAAAAAACAAAACTTAACCTGCCCCGAACCCGTGCTTGATCGTGTTAACGCATTTTTATTGCTGAAAATAATTATTTATAGTTGAGTTATTGAGAGTCGCTTTCATAAAAGCTGGTTTACTCTAAAGACGGGTAATTTGACAACTAACCAAAAAAAATCCGTCCATTAAAGACCAGTAATCATTAATAGGAGATGGCAAATGGACTGCAAACTATATGAGTGGTCGTCAATCGTCGGTTGAGTTCAGAGGCGCAAGATCAAAACCCAGAATAGTTAAACAGGGGGTGCCACAGGGTGGTGTCCTATCCCCGTTCCTGTTCAACTATTATATATCGAAACTTCCCCCCCCCCCACCAGAGGGTGTCTCGATCGTCTCTTACGCCGACGACTGTACGATTCTGGCAACAGGCCCCTCCGTAGAAGAACTCTGCTCTCGAATTAACTCATACCTCCCAGCCGTGTCCGAATTCTTCGCCGGGAGAAACCTGGCATTGTCACCGAATAAGTCCTCGGCCACCCTATTTACGACGTGGACAACGCAAGTGAACATGGAATTAGACGTCTACGTTGATAGTGTCAAGCTACCAACTGTCTCACACCCCAAAATCTTAGGGGTGACGTTAGATAACATGTTCAAATACGGCGCTCATGTAACCGCAATTGCCAATAAAGTCCAAAGCCATAACAAAATCCTCAAGACCCTAGCTGGCAGCACTTGGGGTAAAGACAAAGAAACGTTACTAGCTACATATAAAGCAATTGGCCAGCCGGTACTGAGCTACGCGACGCCTATATGGTCGCCAGGGCTAGCTGACACACACTGGACGAGGCTACAGGTCTGCCAAAACACCGCCCTTCGTACTGCCACTGGGTGTCTTCTTATGTCTCCTGAGTATCAACGAGGATCCGCCCCCCAGGAGCATAAGGAGCCATCTACGCAAACACTACGATGAGATCCGGCACCTGATTTCCACGCCGTTTGATCCTAAGGTGCACCGGCAGGCCCTCACCCTCATCCACACAAATTCGGTAAATTCCTATGTTGGCTCTCTCCCGGTGAACGCCGTTCTTCAGGCAACAACACCACCCGTTGCCGAAGAGGAGCGCGAGCTGCCTAGGGAGACTAGGGTGATGCTGGCCCAACTCCGGTCTGGATACTGTAATAGGTTAAACTCTTACCTATCCTGACTGAACCCCGACTTGCCTAATGTCTGTCCGGCATGCGGCTTGTCCCCCCATACTACTAACCATCTTTTTGTCTGCTCATCCGAGCCTACTCTTCTAACACCCATATCCCTCTGGTCCTCCCCTGTTGAAGCCGCTAGGTTTTTAGGACTTCCGTTAGAAGAGTTCGATGACAATATTGGGTAAGGTTGATACTGACTACCTAGGCAGGGCAGAGTAGTGTTAAAACAACAACAACAACAGGAGATGGCAAAAACGGTACTTAGTAATGTTTGAAAGTCCACCATCAGACCCACCACTCCTTTCATATTCCGTCAATATTTCAATAAACAAAATTAAATTTCATTGACATATACCAACAACATAGTTAGACTTATAATATATATCGTCCCCTCAATATAACAATAGCGTATAATTTTTTTTGGGTTTGGAGAAAATCGAGTTTAAAGTTTTTGTCAAATCAGATGTCTATTAAAACCTCAATATCACGGTAAAGAAAAATTGTTCATAGTGGATTTTTCGATGAATACATTATAGCGTTTCTTGCCTTTAAATTTACCAAGTTTTTTTATTCTACGCATCCTTTAAGACCATAGTTATGTTATTCAAAGCGCAAGTCCTCCATATAGGCCATTTTATTTTTTAGGGAATTCGTATGATGTATCTGATACACTATTTTATTTTGTATGGTATACGCGGTTTCATTCAATAATTTTACGGTATTTTTATTAAAATATCAATTTGTAACATTATAAAACAGTAATTAATTCCTGTTGATATTTACCTTACTTTCTTCACTTACATTATATGATGGACGATACTCACTCATATGTTTAAAATCCATATTTTTAATGAACAAACTTTCTCTGCGAAATGAATTTGCAAGCTGAAATTTCAAATGACTACAATATTTCCTTGGCATTCATGTAGTCAAAACAACGTAAAAATCGCATAGACTATTACTCTTGTAAATTTCTGATAAAATTTTCGAATTTGTATTGAAAATAAAACAGCTTATGTGGGGTATAGAAATGGTCGGAATAAAACTATTTCTCAAACAATAGTGTATATCATTATAAGTTATTTTATGAGTTAAAGTTTTGATAAATTGTATTTATTTCTACAGGGTAAAATGGAGTATAATGCGCATACACTATTATTCTTTTAACAACTTTGCAGTGGCAATTTCAAGTAAAATAGCGCATATGAGCTTATACACTTATTGAAGGAAATGTTTGAACTAGAAATTATACACCATTTTTTCCAATGACATTTTGACCCACTTTGTGGAAGTAGAATTTGACGAAATTTTGATCAGACATAGAATCAATGATGGAGATTCTAAATATGCAATAAAAAAATAATGGCGTATGAGCACATACGCTATTGTTATATTGAGGGGACGATATAATGGTCACATAGAATGATGCCATATCGAACAAAATTGGCCATATGGATTGAAACGAATGAAAGTTCATTTTGAGATTCCGTTAACTTCTTAATATTAGCCGGTTTCCAGATTGTGTTTTTTTTTTGGTGATACAGACTGTTTTCTCAATTTTTCCTTTAGTTGTGGATTTTTTGAAGTCCGTTTAGCTGGAATATTACAACTTACACATATGATGGTTTTCTGGTTTCTTTCGTCAAATTCAACTCGGAAATATTGAATACACATATCTTAACTGGCCCAATTAGCCTAAATATGTAAGGATTCCGGTTATATGTCGACTCTTTTACAAATTAAAATTTTTAGGAAGAAAATAGTTGATGTCTTTAGGAAAATTAACGCAATTTCAAACTATTTCGTGAATATAAAATTGAAGAAGCTACAAACTGCGTTTTTACTTTTTGTATATTAAATATGATATATTTCTTAAAAAATATATATTGATAAATTGAAATAATTGTTTAGCTTTTTTTTTCAAAAAAATTGGTTTTTTCACTCGAAGATAGATTTACTAAACAGAGAAATATTGGGTTATATGTCGACTCTTTTACAAATTAAAATTTTTAGGGAGAAAATAGTTGATGTCTTTAGGAAAATTAACGCGATTTCTAATTACTTCGTAAGTATAAAATTGAAGAAGCTACAAACTGTGTTTTTTCTTTTTGTATGTGAAATATGTTATATTTCTTAAAAAAATAATTATTTAGGTTTTTTTCAAAAAATCTGGTTTTTTCACTCGAAAATAGATGTCATAAACAGAAAAATATTGGATTACAAATATAATAAATAAAAAAAAAAATATAATAAAAAGTTTTCGTATATTTTAAGGCAAATTCAATTTAGTAAAAAAAAAAAAAAACTTAACCTGCCCTGAACACGTCCTTGAACATACGAACGCAAGCATCATAGCCGGCACGCTCACCACCTGCGCCACTGCTGTATGTACAACAAAAAAGTCAGATACTGTAGCTAGCAGCTTTGGGTTTTGGTGAAAACTTTGATGAATTATTACAAATTAATGAAGCATTTTTTGTTAAATATAATATGCCTATGCAAAGCTCCTGGCCCATGAAAACATATCAAAATATATAATAATTGAAGTTATGCATTGTTTTATGAGATACACTCTGGCAATTGATTGTATGGAAAAAATGTTAGCCTATTAATATATAGATAATGGTCACATAGAATGATGCCATATCGAACAAAATTGGCCATATGGATTGAAACGAATGAAAGTTCATTTTGAGATTCCGTTAACTTCTTAATATTAGCCGGTTTCCAAATTGTGTTTTTTTTTTTGGTGATACAGACTGTTTTCTCAATTTTTCCTTTAGTTGTGGATTTTTTGAAGTCCGTTTAGCTGGAATATTACAACTTACACATATGATGGTTTTCTGGTTTCTTTCGTCAAATTCAACTCGGAAATATTGAAAACACATATCTTAACTGGCCCAATTAGCCTAAATATGTAAGGATTCCGGTTATATGTCGACTCATTTACAAATTAAAATTTTTAGGAAGAAAATAGTTGATGTCTTTAGGAAAATTAACGCAATTTCAAACTATTTCGTGAATATAAAATTGAAGAAGCTACAAACTGCGTTTTTACTTTTTGTATATTAAATATGATATATTTCTTAAAAAATATATCGATAGCCACACTGCAAAACCCCGTAAGTCACTATTTTTCCAAAAATAAGGTTCTGAGCCTTTCCCATAGATCGTTATATTTCGCACATTAAAATCCAGTCAAAATCGGGTTACAACTTTCCGTTTCTTTCCAGTGGTGAAATGAAATAACCGTCGCTCATATACATACGTTATAATTATTACAGTTTTTTCCCTCTCCTGAAAACTTTTTGGTTTTGAACATACAGGGTTTTGCAGTGTGGCTGTCGATATAGTGATAAATTGAAATAATTGTTTAGCTTTTTTTTCAAAAAAATTGGTTTTTTCACTCGAAGATAGATGTAATAAACAGAAAAATATTGAAATATTGGGTTATATGTCGACTCTTTTACAAATTAAAATTTTTAGGAAGAAAATAGTTGTAAACTCTTACCTATCCAGACTGAACCCCGACTTGCCTAATGTCTGTCCGGCATGCGGCTTGTCCCCCCATACTACTAACCATCTTTTTGTCTGCTCATCCGAGCCTACTCTTCTAACACCCATATCCCTCTGGTCCTCCCCTGTTGAAGCCGCTAGGTTTTTAGGACTTCCGTTAGAAGAGTTCGATGACAATATTGGGTAAGGTTGATACTGACTACCTAGGCAGGGCAGAGTAGTGTTAAAACAACAACAACAACAGGAGATGGCAAAAACGGTACTTAGTAATGTTTGAAAGTCCACCATCAGACCCACCACTCCTTTCATATTCCGTCAATATTTCAATAAACAAAATTAAAGGTCATTGACATATACCAACAACATAGTTAGACTTATAATATATATCGTCCCCTCAATATAACAATAGCGTATAATTTTTTTTGGGTTTGGAGAAAATCGAGTTTAAAGTTTTTGTCAAATCAGATGTCTATTAAAACCTCAATATCACGGTAAAGAAAAATTGTTCATAGTGGATTTTTCGATGAATACATTATAGCGTTTCTTGCCTTTAAATTTACCAAGTTTTTTTATTCTACGCATCCTTTAAGACCATAGTTATGTTATTCAAAGCGCAAGTCCTCCATATAGGCCATTTTATTTTTTAGGGAATTCGTATGATGTATCTGATACACTATTTTATTTTGTATGGTATACGCGGTTTCATTCAATAATTTTACGGTATTTTTATTAAAATATCAATTTGTAACATTATAAAACAGTAATTAATTCCTGTTGATATTTACCTTACTTTCTTCACTTACATTATATGATGGACGATACTCACTCATATGTTTAAAATCCATATTTTTAATGAACAAACTTTCTCTGCGAAATGAATTTGCAAGCTGAAATTTCAAATGACTACAATATTTCCTTGGCATTCATGTAGTCAAAACAACGTAAAAATCGCATAGACTATTACTCTTGTAAATTTCTGATAAAATTTTCGAATTTGTATTGAAAATAAAACAGCTTATGTGGGGTATAGAAATGGTCGGAATAAAACTATTTCTCAAACAATAGTGTATATCATTATAAGTTATTTTATGAGTTAAAGTTTTGATAAATTGTATTTATTTCTACAGGGTAAAATGGAGTATAATGCGCATACACTATTATTCTTTTAACAACTTTGCAGTGGCAATTTCAAGTAAAATAGCGCATATGAGCTTATACACTTATTGAAGGAAATGTTTGAACTAGAAATTATACACCATTTTTTCCAATGACATTTTGACCCACTTTGTGGAAGTAGAATTTGACGAAATTTTGACCAGACATAGAATCAGTGATGGAGATTCTAAATATGCAATAAAAAAATAATGGCGTATGAGCACATACGCTATTGTTATATTGAGGGGACGATATAATGGTCACATAGAATGATGCCATATCGAACAAAATTGGCCATATGGATTGAAACGAATGAAAGTTCATTTTGAGATTCCGTTAACTTCTTAATATTAGCCGGTTTCCAGATTGTGTTTTTTTTTTGGTGATACAGACTGTTTTCTCAATTTTTCCTTTAGTTGTGGATTTTTTGAAGTCCGTTTAGCTGGAATATTACAACTTACACATATGATGGTTTTCTGGTTTCTTTCGTCAAATTCAACTCGGAAATATTGAATACACATATCTTAACTGGCCCAATTAGCCTAAATATGTAAGGATTCCGGTTATATGTCGACTCTTTTACAAATTAAAATTTTTAGGAAGAAAATAGTTGATGTCTTTAGGAAAATTAACGCAATTTCAAACTATTTCGTGAATATAAAATTGAAGAAGCTACAAACTGCGTTTTTACTTTTTGTATATTAAATATGATATATTTCTTAAAAAATATATATTGATAAATTGAAATAATTGTTTAGCTTTTTTTTTCAAAAAAATTGGTTTTTTCACTCGAAGATAGATTTACTAAACAGAGAAATATTGGGTTATATGTCGACTCTTTTACAAATTAAAATTTTTAGGAAGAAAATAGTTGATGTCTTTAGGAAAATTAACGCGATTTCTAATTACTTCGTAAGTATAAAATTGAAGAAGCTACAAACTGTGTTTTTTCTTTTTGTATGTGAAATATGTTATATTTCTTAAAAAAATAATTATTTAGGTTTTTTTCAAAAAATCTGGTTTTTTCACTCGAAAATAGATGTCATAAACAGAAAAATATTGGATTACAAATATAATAAATAAAAAAAAAAATATAATAAAAAGTTTTCGTATATTTTAAGGCAAATTCAATTTAGTAAAAAAAAAAAAAAACTTAACCTGCCCTGAACACGTCCTTGAACATACGAACGCAAGCATCATAGCCGGCACGCTCACCACCTGCGCCACTGCTGTATGTACAACAAAAAAGTCAGATACTGTAGCTAGCAGCTTTGGGTTTTGGTGAAAACTTTGATGAATTATTACAAATTAATGAAGCATTTTTTGTTAAATATAATATGCCTATGCAAAGCTCCTGGCCCATGAAAACATATCAAAATATATAATAATTGAAGTTATGCATTGTTTTATGAGATACACTCTGGCAATTGATTGTATGGAAAAAATGTTAGCCTATTAATATATAGATAATGGTCACATAGAATGATGCCATATCGAACAAAATTGGCCATATGGATTGAAACGAATGAAAGTTCATTTTGAGATTCCGTTAACTTCTTAATATTAGCCGGTTTCCAAATTGTGTTTTTTTTTTTGGTGATACAGACTGTTTTCTCAATTTTTCCTTTAGTTGTGGATTTTTTGAAGTCCGTTTAGCTGGAATATTACAACTTACACATATGATGGTTTTCTGGTTTCTTTCGTCAAATTCAACTCGGAAATATTGAAAACACATATCTTAACTGGCCCAATTAGCCTAAATATGTAAGGATTCCGGTTATATGTCGACTCATTTACAAATTAAAATTTTTAGGAAGAAAATAGTTGATGTCTTTAGGAAAATTAACGCAATTTCAAACTATTTCGTGAATATAAAATTGAAGAAGCTACAAACTGCGTTTTTACTTTTTGTATATTAAATATGATATATTTCTTAAAAAATATATCGATAGCCACACTGCAAAACCCCGTAAGTCACTATTTTTCCAAAAATAAGGTTCTGAGCCTTTCCCATAGATCGTTATATTTCGCACATTAAAATCCAGTCAAAATCGGGTTACAACTTTCCGTTTCTTTCCAGTGGTGAAATGAAATAACCGTCGCTCATATACATACGTTATAATTATTACAGTTTTTTCCCTCTCCTGAAAACTTTTTGGTTTTGAACATACAGGGTTTTGCAGTGTGGCTGTCGATATAGTGATAAATTTAAATAATTGTTTAGCTTTTTTTTCAAAAAAATTGGTTTTTTCACTCGAAGATAGATGTAATAAACAGAAAAATATTGAAATATTGGGTTATATGTCGACTCTTTTACAAATTAAAATTTTTAGGAAGAAAATAGTTGATGTCTTTAGGAAAATTAACGCGATTTCTAATTATTTCGTAAGTATAAAATTGAAGAAGCTACAAACTGTGTTTTTTCTTTTTGTATATTAAATATGTTATATTTCTTAAAAAAATAATTATTTAGGTTTTTTTCAAAAAATCTGGTTTTTTCACTCGAAAATAGATGTCATAAACAGAAAAATATTGGATTACAAATATAATAAATAAAAAAAAAATATAATAAAAAGTTTTCGTATATTTTAAGGCAAATTCAATTTAGTAAAAAAAAAAAAACCTTAACCTGCCCTGAACACGTCCTTGAACATACGAACGCAAGCATCATAGCCGGCACGCTCACCACCTGCGCCACTGCTGTATGTACAACAAAAAAGTCAGATACTGTAGTTAGCAGCTTTGGGTTTTGGTGAAAACTTTGATGAATTATTACAAATTAATGAAGCATTTTTTGTTAAATATAATATGCCTATGCAAAGCTCCTGGCCCATGAAAACATATCAAAATATATAATAATTGGAGTTATGCATTGTTTTATGAGATACACTCTGGCAATTGATTGTATGGAAAAAATGTTAGCCTATTAATATATAGATACTGCTGAAATTTTTCATAAGGTAATGAAAACATGCACCAACTGAAGTGATTAGATTTCGGCTTGTAGTAAGGCTACAGATTATTTGCAACAACATTTGAAAGCTAATAACTCCTGCTTTATATTTCTTTGCATGGATTTTGATATTTTTCTTTTTTCTCTTCTATTTTTGAAAATTCCTCTTCTGGTGTTGCTATGAAAATATTTTATTCTATATAACTAACTTCATTCTTAGTATGAAAAATACATTTTCTGCTTAGAAAATATACTTTTCCAATATTTTATTGTAGTAGACTACTACTTTTTTATAATAATGGAATAAATTGGTCACATTTGTTCGAGAATGTCCTATGAAGCACTAATTGTACCCTTTTTATACCAAAATGGGTATAAATGTATACTAATTGCAGGACACCTAACTTTGATTCTCGGTGAAGACAAAAATGGAAATGGTTTTTTTTTTTTAATTCTTAAAAGCAAGGAAAATTATTTAAAATGACGCCAGCAACTACTTATACTTTCCAGCGTCTATTTACAGCTTTGCTCTAAATGAGACAATTGGTAATATTTTTCTGGCCAATCTTCAATAAATAAAAAAAAAAAATATGATGATAAAAGGTTTTCATATGTTACTATATATTTCAAGGCAAATATAATTTATAAAAAAAAAACCTTAACCTGCCCCGAACCCGTGCTTTTGAACCAATAAACGGTGAAATTCTTGCGCAAGGCGCGCGTCCATCTAGCGTACAATGAAACAGTCAGATACTGTAGCTTTGGTAAAAGCTTTTATATATGTTGTGCTGTTGGAGATTACAAAATAGCTGGAGAGTTTTGGAAAGTTTGTAGGCTTCTTTTTTGTTTAATAACAAATAAACAAAGCATAATTTCCAAAATTTTTTTTCGCGAGACAGTAGAAATAGTCCATACCAAGATGGCAATATAACTTTTATAGGGATCTATCTATAAATACTATATGAAGTTGGGTTGCGAAAATTTCTATGGGGAGAGTGTTAGCCTATTAATACATAGATACTGCTGAAATTTTTCATAAGGTAATGAAAACATGCACCAACTGAAGTGATTAGATTTCGGCTTGTAGTAAGGCTACAGATTATTTGCAACAACATTTGAAAGCTAATAACTCCTGCTTTACATTTCTTTGCATGGATTTTGATATTTTTCTTTTTTCTCTTCTATTTTTGAAAATTCCTCTTCTGGTGTTGCTATGAAAATATTTTATTCTATATAACTAACTTCATTCTTAGTATGAAAAATACATTTTCTGCTTAGAAAATATACTTTTCCAATATTTTATTGTAGTAGACTACTACTTTTTATACCTAGTAGTGCTTCGCACACAAGGTATATTAACTTCATTCGCCTAACGGTAGTATGTAACGGCATTAACGAATCGAGATAAATATTGACTTATATATATCAAAATGTTCAGGAGGAAAGGAGAAATTGATTGAGCCATGTCCGTCCGTCCGTCTGTAAACACGATAACTTGAGTAAATCTTGAGATATCTCAATGAAATTTGGTATGTAGGTTCCTTTTCACTTATCTCCGAGCGCTATTGAAAATAGGCAAAATCGGTTAAAAGCCACGCCCTCTTTCTATATATATAATATTTTGGAAAATACAAAAAGAGTGATTATTCAGTACATAATACACCTATAAGGATAATATTTGGTGTGCACTTTAGCGTTAAGGCAACAAATACATTTTTGAAGAAATTTTTAAAAAGGGGCTTGGCACCGCCCACTTTTGATATAGTCAAATTTGGAAATATTATTAATCATAAATCAAAAACCGCTCAAGATAGCAAAATAAAATTCAGCACACATATATATAAATACAGGCAATATTTCGAAAAAAAATTAGCGAAATCGGGTTAGGTCCACGCCCAATTTTATACGAAAGATTTTGAAAAGGATCATAGATATATTGAATATGCTATAACTTTGCTTAAACTAGCTGTATATAATTTCTATTTCACCTCTGAAGTGTTCGTGGGCAAAGAAAGTCGAAAGCACAAAATTTTTAGAAAATGGGCGTGGCCCCGCCCCTTTATGGGGGATTATTCCACAAAACTTTCCATGCCATAACTCCGGTAAAAATTGACTTATTGAAACGATATTTAGAGAAAGTGTTCAGCATATAAAGCTTACTCTTTGCTGTAAAAATAAACAAAATCGGAGAACGGACACGCCCACTTTTTGAACACAGTTCTAAAAAATTTCTTCGTAAACTTAAAATCGCGATATTTCAATAATTGTATAAGTTATATAAATAAGATTTTACACACATAATAAGCCTTTTAAGCAAAACTGAACTGTACAAAAATTTTGTGGATTTTGGTGAAGTAGGCGTGGCGCCGCCCACTTTTTAGCATAAAAGCTCTGCTATTTTCAAAAGCGATTGCTTGGAATTTCAAGAATGTATTTCAATGAAATTTTGTGAGAGGGTTCCCAATAGTATGTAGTATACTCCTGCCAAAAATTACGCAAATCGAATAACAAACAAGCAAGATTTACGGGCAAGTAGTTAACACCCTACTGCCTTTTTTTATAAATTTTTTTTATTTTCATACCTTTCATGAACATAAGGAAAGGTATTTATATTTTGTTATTTAGTAATAATTTAATTTACCACTCACAACAGAAGTGTTTTTATCGAAAACAATCAGTTGCCTTTATAACAAATTTTCAGGTATGTATTAAAATAGACCTGAGTAAATTAGGATACCAAAACAGATCACTACTAGGTATTTAATGTTCGGTTACACCCGAACTTAGACTTCCTTACTAGTTTATAATAATGGAATAAATTGGTCACATTTGTTCGAGCATGTCCTATGAAGGCACTAATTGTACCCTTTTTATACCAAAATGGGTATAAATGTATACTAATTGCAGGACACCCAACTTTGATTCTCGGTGAAGACAAAAATGGAAATTGTTTTTTTTTTTTTAATTCTTGTAAAGCAAGGAAAATTATTTAAAATTACGCCAGCAACTACTTATACTTTCCAGCGTCTATTTACAGCTTTGCTCTAAATGAGACAATTGGTAATATTTTTCTGGCCAATCTTCAATAAATAAAAAAAAAAAAATATGATGATAAAAGGTTTTCATATGTTACTATATATTTCAAGGCAAATATAATTTATAAAAAAAAAAAACCTTAACCTACCCCGAACCCGTGCTTTTGAACCAGTAAACGCACGCATCAGAGCCGGAACCTTTACCACTGCTGTATCATGTATAACATTTCTGTTGTGAATCAGAGACTTTATTTACTGGGTTGTAGATGTCGCTAAGGGTAGTGGTGAAATTCTTTACGCAAGGCGCGCACGGGTCCATCTAGCGTACATCGAAACAGTTAGATACTGTAGTTTTGGCTTTTGGTAAAAGCTTTTATATATGTTGTGCTGTTGGAGATTACAAAACAGTTGGAGAGTTCTGGAAAGTTTGTAGGCTTCTTTTTTGTTTAATAACAAATAAACAAAGCATAATTTTCAAAATTTTTTTTCGCGAGACAGTAGAAATAGTCCATACCAAGATGGCAATATAACTTTTATAGGGATCTATCTATAAATACTATATGAAGTTGGGTTGCGAAAATTACTATGGGGAGAGTGTTAGCCTATTAATACATAGATACTGCTGAAATTTTTCATAAGGTAATGAAAACATGCACGAACTGAAGTGATTAGATTTCGGCTTGTAGTAAGGCTACAGATTATTTGCAACAACATTTGAAAGCTAATAACTCCTGCTTTACATTTCTTTGCATGGATTTAGATATTTTTCTTTTTTCTCTTCTATTTTTGAAAATTCCTCTTCTGGTGTTGCTATGAAAATGTTTTATTCTATATAACTAACTTCATTCTTAGTATGAAAAATACATTTTCTGCTTAGAAAATATGCTTTTCCAATATTTTATTGTAGTAGACTACCACTTTTTTAGTCTCATGATGCAATAAACAGGTGATCGCATGGTGACATACATCCGTGCGTACGTAATTTGTGTAATGTATTTTGTTGTTGTACTTTGTGTGCGTACTGTCAAAATTACACTGAAAAATGGGCATAATGTCAAAATTAAAGAAAAAACTTTTTAATCAGCTGTCTCATGCCACGACCTTCCATAGTTGGATCATGTTTAGTCTCTTTTAAATGGAATAAATTGGTCACATTTGTTCGAGCATGTCCTATGAAGACACTAATTGTACAATTTTTATACCAAAATGGGTATAAATGTATACTACTTGCAGGACACCTGACTTCGATTCTCGGGATTCTCGTTGAAGACAAAAATGGGAATTGTTCTTTCTTTTTTAATTCTTTTAAAGCAAGGAAAATTATTTAAAATGACGCCAGCAACTACTTATACTTTCCAGCGTCTACTTCCAGCTTTGCTCTAAATGAGACAATTGGTAATATTTTTCTGGCCAATCTTCAATAAATTTAAAAAAAATATTATGATAAAAGGTTTTCATATGTTATATGTTTCAAGGCAAATTTAATTTATAAAAAAAAACAAAACTTAACCTGCCCCGAACGCGTGCTTGATCGTGTTAACGCACGCCACCTGCGCCACTGCTGTATCATCTATATCATTTCTGTTGTGAATCAGAGACTTTATCTACTGGGTTGTAGATGTCGCTGAGGGTAGTGGTGAAATTCTTGCGCAAGGCGCGCGTCCATCTAGCGTACAATGAAACAGTCAGATACTGTAGCTTTGGTAAAAGCTTTTATATATGTTGTGCTGTTGGAGATTACAAAATAGCTGGAGAGTTTTGGAAAGTTTGTAGGCTTCTTTTTTGTTTAATAACAAATAAACAAAGCATAATTTCCAAAATTTTTTTTGCCAGACAGTAGAAATAGTCCATACCAAGATGGCAATATAACTTTTATAGGGATCTATCTATAGATACTATATGAAGTTGGGTTGCGAAAATTACTATGGGGAGAGTGTTAGCCTATTAATACATAGAAACTGCTGAAATTTTTCATAAGGTAATGAAAACATGCACCAACTGAAGTGATTAGATTTCGGCTTGTAGTAAGGCTACAGATTATTTGTAACAACATTTGAAAGCTAATAACTCCTGCTTTACATTTCTTTGCATGGATTTTGAAATTTTTCATAAGGTAATGAAAACATGCACCAACTGAAGTGATTAGATTTCGGCTTGTAGTAAGGCTACAGATTATTTGCAACAACATTTGAAAGCTAATAACTCCTGCTTTACATTTCTTTGCATGGATTTTGATATTTTTCTTTTTTCTCTTCTATTTTTGAAAATTCCTCTTCTGGTGTTGCTATGAAAATATTTTATTCTATATAACTAACTTCAATCTTAGTATGAAAAATACATTTTCTGCTTAGAAAATATGCTTTTCCAATATTTTATTGTAGTAGACTACCACTTTTTTAGTCTCATGATGCAATAAACAGGTGATCGCATGGTGACATACATCCGTGCGTACGTAATTTGTGTAATGTATTTTGTTGTTGTACTTTGTGTGCGTACTGTCAAAATTACACTGAAAAATGGGCATAATGTCAAAATTAAAGAAAAAAACTTTTTAATCAGCTGTCTCATGCCACGACCTTCCATAGTTGGATCATGTTTAGTCTCTTTTAAATGGAATAAATTGGTCACATTTGTTCGAGCATGTCCTATGAAGACACTAATTGTACAATTTTTATACCAAAATGGGTATAAATGTATACTACTTGCAGGACACCTGACTTCGATTCTCGGGATTCTCGGTGAAGACAAAAATGGGAATTGTTCTTTCTTTTTTAATTCTTTTAAAGCAAGGAAAATTATTTAAAATGACGCCAGCAACTACTTATACTTTCCAGCGTCTACTTCCAGCTTTGCTCTAAATGAGACAATTGGTAATATTTTTCTGGCCAATCTTCAATAAATTTAAAAAAAAATATTATGATAAAAGGTTTTCATATGTTATATGTTTCAAGGCAAATTTAATTTATAAAAAAACAAAACTTAACCTGCCCCGAACCCGTGCTTGATCGTGTTAACGCACGCATCAGAGCCGGCACCCTTACCACCTGCGCCACTGCTGTATCATCTATATCATTTCTGTTGTGAATCAGAGACTTTATCTACTGGGTTGTAGATGTCGCTGAGGGTAGTGGTGAAATTCTTGCGCAAGGCGCGCGTCCATCTAGCGTACAATGAAACAGTCAGATACTGTAGCTTTGGTAAAAGCTTTTATATATGTTGTGCTGTTGGAGATTACAAAATAGCTGGAGAGTTTTGGAAAGTTTGTAGGCTTCTTTTTTGTTTAATACCAAATAAACAAAGCATACTTTCCAAAATTTTTTTTCGCGAGACAGTAGAAATAGTCCATACCAAGATGGCAATATAACTTTTATAGGGATCTATCTATAAATACTATATGAAGTTGGGTTGCGAAAATTTCTATGGGGAGAGTGTTAGCCTATTAATACATAGATACTGCTGAAATTTTTCATAAGGTAATGAAAACATGCACCAACTGAAGTGATTAGATTTCTGCTTGTAGTAAGGCTACAGATTATTTGCAACAACATTTGAAAGCTAATAACTCCTGCTTTACATTTCTTTGCATGGATTTTGATATTTTTCTTTTTTCTCTTCTATTTTTGAAAATTCCTCTTCTGGTGTTGCTATGAAAATATTTTATTCTATATAACTAACTTCATTCTTAGTATGAAAAATACATTTTCTGCTTAGAAAATATACTTTTCCAATATTTTATTGTAGTAGACTACTACTTTTTTATAATAATGGAATAAATTGGTCACATTTGTTCGAGCATGTCCTATGAAGGCACTAATTGTACCCTTTTTATACCAAAATGGGTATAAATGTATACTAATTGCAGGACACCTAACTTTGATTCTCGGTGAAGACAAAAATGGAAATTGTTTTTTTTTTTTTAATTCTTGTAAAGCAAGGAAAATTATTTAAAATGACGCCAGCAACTACTTATACTTTCCAGCGTCTATTTACAGCTTTGCTCTAAATGAGACAATTGGTAATATTTTTCTGGCCAATCTTCAATAAATAAAAAAAAATAAAATATGATGATAAAAGGTTTTCATATGTTACTATATATTTCAAGGCAAATATAATTTATAAAAAAAAAAAACCTTAACCTGCCCCGAACCCGTGCTTTTGAACCAGTAAACGCACGCATCAGAGCCGGCACCTTTACCACTGCTGTATCATGTATAACATTTCTGTTGTGAATCAGAGACTTTATTTACTGGGTTGTAGATGTCGCTAAGGGTAGTGGTGAAATTCTTTACGCAAGGCGCGCACGGGTCCATCTAGCGTACATCGAAACAGTTAGATACTGTAGTTTTGGCTTTTGGTAAAAGCTTTTATATATGTTGTGCTGTTGGAGATTACAAAACAGTTGGAGAGTTCTGGAAAGTTTGTAGGCTTCTTTTTTGTTTAATAACAAATAAACAAAGCATAATTTTCAAAATTTTTTTTCGCTAGACAGTAGAAATAGTCCATACCAAGATGGCAATATAACTTTTATAGGGATCTATCTATAAATACTATATGAAGTTGGGTTGCGAAAATTACTATGGGGAGAGTGTTAGCCTATTAATACATAGATACTGCTGAAATTTTTCATAAGGTAATGAAAACATGCACCAACTGAAGTGATTAGATTTCCGCTTGTAGTAAGGCTACAGATTATTTGCAACAACATTTGAAAGCTAATAACTCCTGCTTTACATTTCTTTGCATGGATTTTGATATTTTTCTTTTTTCTCTTCTATTTTTGAAAATTCCTCTTCTGGTGTTGCTATGAAAATATTTTATTCTATATAACTAACTTCATTCTTAGTATGAAAAATACATTTTCTGCTTAGAAAATATGCTTTTCCAATATTTTATTGTAGTAGACTACCACTTTTTTAGTCTCATGATGCAATAAACAGGTGATCGCATGGTGACATACATCCGTGCGTACGTAATTTGTGTAATGTATTTTGTTGTTGTACTTTGTGTGCGTACTGTCAAAATTACACTGAAAAATGGGCATAATGTCAAAATTAAAGAAAAAAACTTTTTAATCAGCTGTCTCATGCCACGACCTTCCATAGTTGGATCATGTTTAGCCTCTTTTAAATGGAATAAATTGGTCACATTTGTTCGAGCATGTCCTATGAAGACACTAATTGTACAATTTTTATACCAAAATGGGTATAAATGTATACTACTTGCAGGACCCCTGACTTCGATTCTCGGTGAAGACAAAAATGGGAATTGTTCTTTCTTTTTTAATTCTTTTAAAGCAAGGAAAATTATTTAAAATGACGCCAGCAACTACTTATACTTTCCAGCGTCTACTTCCAGCTTTGATCTAAATGAGACAATTGGTAATATTTTTCTGGCCAATCTTCAATAAATTTAAAAAAAAAAATTATGATAAAAGGTTTTCATATGTTATATGTTTCAAGGCAAATTTAATTTATAAAAAAAACAAAACTTAACCTGCCCCGAACCCGTGCTTGATCGTGTTAACGCACGCATCAGAGCCGGCACCCTTACCACCTGCGCCACTGCTGTATCATCTATATCATTTCTGTTGTGAATCAGAGACTTTATCTACTGGGTTGTAGATGTCGCTGAGGGTAGTGGTGAAATTCTTGCTCAAGGCGCGCGTCCATCTAGCGTACAATGAAACAGTCAGATACTGTAGCTTTGGTAAAAGCTTTTATATATGTTGTGCTGTTGGAGAATACAAAATAGCTGGAGAGTTCTGGAAAGTTTGTAGGCTTCTTTTTTGTTTAATAACAAATAAACAAAGCATAATTTTCAAAATTTTTTTCGCGAGACAGTAGAAATAGTCCATACCAAGATGGCAATATAACTTTTATAGGGATCTATCTATAAATACTATATGAAGTTGGGTTGCGAAAATTACTATGGGGAGAGTGTTAGCCTATTAATACATAGATACTGCTGAAATTTTTCATAAGGTAATGAAAACATGCACCAACTTAAGTGATTAGATTTCGGCTTGTAGTAAGGCTACAGATTATTTGCAACAACATTTGAAAGCTACCAACTCCTGCTTTACATTTCTTTGCATGGATTTTGATATTTTTCTTTTTTCTCTTCTATTTTTGAAAATTCCTCTTCTGGTGTTGCTATGAAAATATTTTATTCTATATAACTAACTTCATTCTTAGTATGAAAAATACATTTTCTGCTTAGAAAATATGCTTTTCCAATATTTTATTGTAGTAGACTACCACTTTTTTAGTCTCATGATGCAATAAACAGGTGATCGCATGGTGACATACATCCGTTCGTACGTAATTTGTGTAATGTATTTTGTTGTTGTACTTTGTGTGCGTACTGCCAAAATTACACTGAAAAATGGGCATAGTGTCACAATTAAAGAAAAAAACTTTTTAATCAGCTGTCTCATGCCACGACCTTCCATAGTTGGATCATGTCTAGTCTCTTTTAAATGGAATAAATTGGTCACATTTGTTCGAGCATGTCCTATGAAGACACTAATTGTACAATTTTTATAACAAAAAGGGTATAAATGTATACTACTTGCAGGACACCTGACTTCGATTCTCGGGATTCTCGGTGAAGACAAAAATGGGAATTGTTCTTTCTTTTTTAATTCTTTTAAAGCAAGGAAAATTATTTAAAATGACGCCAGCAACTACTTATACTTTCCAGCGTCTATTTACAGCTTTGCTCTAAATGAGACAATTGGTAATATTTTTCTGGCCAATCTTCAATAAATAAAAAAAAATAAAATATGATGATAAAAGGTTTTCATATGTTACTATATATTTCAAGGCAAATATAATTTATAAAAAAAAAAAACCTTAACCTGCCCCGAACCCGTGCTTTTGAACCAGTAAACGCACGCATCAGAGCCGGCACCTTTACCACTGCTGTATCATGTATAACATTTCTGTTGTGAATCAGAGACTTTATTTACTGGGTTGTAGATGTCGCTAAGGGTAGTGGTGAAATTCTTTACGCAAGGCGCGCACGGGTCCATCTAGCGTACATCGAAACAGTTAGATACTGTAGTTTTGGCTTTTGGTAAAAGCTTTTATATATGTTGTGCTGTTGGAGATTACAAAACAGTTGGAGAGTTCTGGAAAGTTTGTAGGCTTCTTTTTTGTTTAATAACAAATAAACAAAGCATAATTTTCAAAATTTTTTTTCGCTAGACAGTAGAAATAGTCCATACCAAGATGGCAATATAACTTTTATAGGGATCTATCTATAAATACTATATGAAGTTGGGTTGCGAAAATTACTATGGGGAGAGTGTTAGCCTATTAATACATAGATACTGCTGAAATTTTTCATAAGGTAATGAAAACATGCACCAACTGAAGTGATTAGATTTCGGCTTGTAGTAAGGCTACAGATTATTTGCAACAACATTTGAAAGCTAATAACTCCTGCTTTACATTTCTTTGCATGGATTTTGATATTTTTCTTTTTTCTCTTCTATTTTTGAAAATTCCTCTTCTGGTGTTGCTATGAAAATATTTTATTCTATATAACTAACTTCAATCTTAGTATGAAAAATACATTTTCTGCTTAGAAAATATGCTTTTCCAATATTTTATTGTAGTAGACTACCACTTTTTTAGTCTCATGATGCAATAAACAGGTGATCGCATGGTGACATACATCCGTGCGTACGTAATTTGTGTAATGTATTTTGTTGTTGTACTTTGTGTGCGTACTGTCAAAATTACACTGAAAAATGGGCATAATGTCAAAATTAAAGAAAAAAACTTTTTAATCAGCTGTCTCATGCCACGACCTTCCATAGTTGGATCATGTTTAGTCTCTTTTAAATGGAATAAATTGGTCACATTTGTTCGAGCATGTCCTATGAAGACACTAATTGTACAATTTTTATACCAAAATGGGTATAAATGTATACTACTTGCAGGACACCTGACTTCGATTCTCGGGATTCTCGTTGAAGACAAAAATGGGAATTGTTCTTTCTTTTTTAATTCTTTTAAAGCAAGGAAAATTATTTAAAATGACGCCAGCAACTACTTATACTTTCCAGCGTCTACTTCCAGCTTTGCTCTAAATGAGACAATTGGTAATATTTTTCTGGCCAATCTTCAATAAATTTAAAAAAAATATTATGATAAAAGGTTTTCATATGTTATATGTTTCAAGGCAAATTTAATTTATAAAAAAAAACAAAACTTAACCTGCCCCGAACGCGTGCTTGATCGTGTTAACGCACGCCACCTGCGCCACTGCTGTATCATCTATATCATTTCTGTTGTGAATCAGAGACTTTATCTACTGGGTTGTAGATGTCGCTGAGGGTAGTGGTGAAATTCTTGCGCAAGGCGCGCGTCCATCTAGCGTACAATGAAACAGTCAGATACTGTAGCTTTGGTAAAAGCTTTTATATATGTTGTGCTGTTGGAGATTACAAAATAGCTGGAGAGTTTTGGAAAGTTTGTAGGCTTCTTTTTTGTTTAATAACAAATAAACAAAGCATAATTTCCAAAATTTTTTTTGCCAGACAGTAGAAATAGTCCATACCAAGATGGCAATATAACTTTTATAGGGATCTATCTATAGATACTATATGAAGTTGGGTTGCGAAAATTACTATGGGGAGAGTGTTAGCCTATTAATACATAGAAACTGCTGAAATTTTTCATAAGGTAATGAAAACATGCACCAACTGAAGTGATTAGATTTCGGCTTGTAGTAAGGCTACAGATTATTTGTAACAACATTTGAAAGCTAATAACTCCTGCTTTACATTTCTTTGCATGGATTTTGAAATTTTTCATAAGGTAATGAAAACATGCACCAACTGAAGTGATTAGATTTCGGCTTGTAGTAAGGCTACAGATTATTTGCAACAACATTTGAAAGCTAATAACTCCTGCTTTACATTTCTTTGCATGGATTTTGATATTTTTCTTTTTTCTCTTCTATTTTTGAAAATTCCTCTTCTGGTGTTGCTATGAAAATATTTTATTCTATATAACTAACTTCAATCTTAGTATGAAAAATACATTTTCTGCTTAGAAAATATGCTTTTCCAATATTTTATTGTAGTAGACTACCACTTTTTTAGTCTCATGATGCAATAAACAGGTGATCGCATGGTGACATACATCCGTGCGTACGTAATTTGTGTAATGTATTTTGTTGTTGTACTTTGTGTGCGTACTGTCAAAATTACACTGAAAAATGGGCATAATGTCAAAATTAAAGAAAAAAACTTTTTAATCAGCTGTCTCATGCCACGACCTTCCATAGTTGGATCATGTTTAGTCTCTTTTAAATGGAATAAATTGGTCACATTTGTTCGAGCATGTCCTATGAAGACACTAATTGTACAATTTTTATACCAAAATGGGTATAAATGTATACTACTTGCAGGACACCTGACTTCGATTCTCGGGATTCTCGGTGAAGACAAAAATGGGAATTGTTCTTTCTTTTTTAATTCTTTTAAAGCAAGGAAAATTATTTAAAATGACGCCAGCAACTACTTATACTTTCCAGCGTCTACTTCCAGCTTTGCTCTAAATGAGACAATTGGTAATATTTTTCTGGCCAATCTTCAATAAATTTAAAAAAAAATATTATGATAAAAGGTTTTCATATGTTATATGTTTCAAGGCAAATTTAATTTATAAAAAAACAAAACTTAACCTGCCCCGAACCCGTGCTTGATCGTGTTAACGCACGCATCAGAGCCGGCACCCTTACCACCTGCGCCACTGCTGTATCATCTATATCATTTCTGTTGTGAATCAGAGACTTTATCTACTGGGTTGTAGATGTCGCTGAGGGTAGTGGTGAAATTCTTGCGCAAGGCGCGCGTCCATCTAGCGTACAATGAAACAGTCAGATACTGTAGCTTTGGTAAAAGCTTTTATATATGTTGTGCTGTTGGAGATTACAAAATAGCTGGAGAGTTTTGGAAAGTTTGTAGGCTTCTTTTTTGTTTAATACCAAATAAACAAAGCATACTTTCCAAAATTTTTTTTCGCGAGACAGTAGAAATAGTCCATACCAAGATGGCAATATAACTTTTATAGGGATCTATCTATAAATACTATATGAAGTTGGGTTGCGAAAATTTCTATGGGGAGAGTGTTAGCCTATTAATACATAGATACTGCTGAAATTTTTCATAAGGTAATGAAAACATGCACCAACTGAAGTGATTAGATTTCTGCTTGTAGTAAGGCTACAGATTATTTGCAACAACATTTGAAAGCTAATAACTCCTGCTTTACATTTCTTTGCATGGATTTTGATATTTTTCTTTTTTCTCTTCTATTTTTGAAAATTCCTCTTCTGGTGTTGCTATGAAAATATTTTATTCTATATAACTAACTTCATTCTTAGTATGAAAAATACATTTTCTGCTTAGAAAATATACTTTTCCAATATTTTATTGTAGTAGACTACTACTTTTTTATAATAATGGAATAAATTGGTCACATTTGTTCGAGCATGTCCTATGAAGGCACTAATTGTACCCTTTTTATACCAAAATGGGTATAAATGTATACTAATTGCAGGACACCTAACTTTGATTCTCGGTGAAGACAAAAATGGAAATTGTTTTTTTTTTTTTAATTCTTGTAAAGCAAGGAAAATTATTTAAAATGACGCCAGCAACTACTTATACTTTCCAGCGTCTATTTACAGCTTTGCTCTAAATGAGACAATTGGTAATATTTTTCTGGCCAATCTTCAATAAATAAAAAAAAATAAAATATGATGATAAAAGGTTTTCATATGTTACTATATATTTCAAGGCAAATATAATTTATAAAAAAAAAAAACCTTAACCTGCCCCGAACCCGTGCTTTTGAACCAGTAAACGCACGCATCAGAGCCGGCACCTTTACCACTGCTGTATCATGTATAACATTTCTGTTGTGAATCAGAGACTTTATTTACTGGGTTGTAGATGTCGCTAAGGGTAGTGGTGAAATTCTTTACGCAAGGCGCGCACGGGTCCATCTAGCGTACATCGAAACAGTTAGATACTGTAGTTTTGGCTTTTGGTAAACGCTTTTATATATGTTGTGCTGTTGGAGATTACAAAACAGTTGGAGAGTTCTGGAAAGTTTGTAGGCTTCTTTTTTGTTTAATAACAAATAAACAAAGCATAATTTTCAAAATTTTTTTTCGCTAGACAGTAGAAATAGTCCATACCAAGATGGCAATATAACTTTTATAGGGATCTATCTATAAATACTATATGAAGTTGGGTTGCGAAAATTACTATGGGGAGAGTGTTAGCCTATTAATACATAGATACTGCTGAAAATTTTCATAAGGTAATGAAAACATGCACCAACTGAAGTGATTAGATTTCGGCTTGTAGTAAGGCTACAGATTATTTGCAACAACATTTGAAAGCTAATAACTCCTGCTTTACATTTCTTTGCATGGATTTTGATATTTTTCTTTTTTCTCTTCTATTTTTGAAAATTCCTCTTCTGGTGTTGCTATGAAAATATTTTATTCTATATAACTAACTTCATTCTTAGTATGAAAAATACATTTTCTGCTTAGAAAATATGCTTTTCCAATATTTTATTGTAGTAGACTACCACTTTTTTAGTCTCATGATGCAATAAACAGGTGATCGCATGGTGACATACATCCGTGCGTACGTAATTTGTGTAATGTATTTTGTTGTTGTACTTTGTGTGCGTACTGTCAAAATTACACTGAAAAATGGGCATAATGTCAAAATTAAAGAAAAAAACTTTTTAATCAGCTGTCTCATGCCACGACCTTCCATAGTTGGATCATGTTTAGCCTCTTTTAAATGGAATAAATTGGTCACATTTGTTCGAGCATGTCCTATGAAGACACTAATTGTACAATTTTTATACCAAAATGGGTATAAATGTATACTACTTGCAGGACCCCTGACTTCGATTCTCGGTGAAGACAAAAATGGGAATTGTTCTTTCTTTTTTAATTCTTTTAAAGCAAGGAAAATTATTTAAAATGACGCCAGCAACTACTTATACTTTCCAGCGTCTACTTCCAGCTTTGCTCTAAATGAGACAATTGGTAATATTTTTCTGGCCAATCTTCAATAAATTTAAAAAAAAAAATTATGATAAAAGGTTTTCATATGTTATATGTTTCAAGGCAAATTTAATTTATAAAAAAAACAAAACTTAACCTGCCCCGAACCCGTGCTTGATCGTGTTAACGCACGCATCAGAGCCGGCACCCTTACCACCTGCGCCACTGCTGTATCATCTATATCATTTCTGTTGTGAATCAGAGACTTTATCTACTGGGTTGTAGATGTCGCTGAGGGTAGTGGTGAAATTCTTGCGCAAGGCGCGCGTCCATCTAGCGTACAATGAAACAGTCAGATACTGTAGCTTTGGTAAAAGCTTTTATATATGTTGTGCTGTTGGAGAATACAAAATAGCTGGAGAGTTCTGGAAAGTTTGTAGGCTTCTTTTTTGTTTAATAACAAATAAACAAAGCATAATTTTCAAAATTTTTTTTCGCGAGACAGTAGAAATAGTCCATACCAAGATGGCAATATAACTTTTATAGGGATCTATCTATAAATACTATATGAAGTTGGGTTGCGAAAATTACTATGGGGAGAGTGTTAGCCTATTAATACATAGATACTGCTGACATTTTTCATAAGGTAATGAAAACATGCACCAACTGAAGTGATTAGATTTCGGCTTGTAGTAAGGCTACAGATTATTTGCAACAACATTTGAAAGCTACTAACTCCTGCTTTACATTTCTTTGCATGGATTTTGATATTTTTCTTTTTTCTCTTCTATTTTTGAAAATTCCTCTTCTGGTGTTGCTATGAAAATATTTTATTCTATATAACTAACTTCATTCTTAGTATGAAAAATACATTTTCTGCTTAGAAAATATGCTTTTCCAATATTTTATTGTAGTAGACTACCACTTTTTTAGTCTCATGATGCAATAAACAGGTGATCGCACGGTGACATACATCCGTGCGTACGTAATTTGTGTAATGTATTTTGTTGTTGTACTTTGTGTGCGTACTGCCAAAATTACACTGAAAAATGGGCATAGTGTCACAATTAAAGAAAAAAACTTTTTAATCAGCTGTCTCATGCCACGACCTTCCATAGTTGGATCATGTCTAGTCTCTTTTAAATGGAATAAATTGGTCACATTTGTTCGAGCATGTCCTATGAAGACACTAATTGTACAATTTTTATAACAAAAAGGGTATAAATGTATACTACTTGCAGGACACCTGACTTCGATTCTCGGGATTCTCGGTGAAGACAAAAATGGGAATTGTTCTTTCTTTTTTAATTCTTTTAAAGCAAGGAAAATTATTTAAAATGACGCCAGCAACTACTTATACTTTCCAGCGTCTACTTCCAGCTTTGCTCTAAATAAGACAATTGGTAATATTTTTCTGGCCAATCTTCAATAAATTTAAAAAAAAATATTATGATAAAAGGTTTTCATATGTTATATGTTTCAAGGCAAATTTAATTTATAAAAAAAACAAAACTTAACCTGCCCCGAACCCGTGCTTGATCGTGTTAACGCACGCATCAGAGCCGGCACCCTTACCACCTGCGCCACTGCTGTATCATCTATATCATTTCTGTTGTGAATCAGAGACTTTATCTACTGGGTTGTAGATGTCGCTGAGGGTAGTGGTGAAATTCTTGCGCAAGGCGCGCGTCCATCTAGCGTACAATGAAACAGTCAGATACTGTAGCTTTGGTAAAAGCTTTTATATATGTTGTGCTGTTGGAGAATACAAAATAGCTGGAGAGTTCTGGAAAGTTTGTAGGCTTCTTTTTTGTTTAATAACAAATAAACACAGCATAATTTCCAAAATTTTTTTTCGCGAGACAGTAGAAATAGTCCATACCAAGATGGCAATATGACTTTTATAGGGATCTATCTATAAATACTATATGAAGTTGGGTTGCGAAAATTTCTATGGGGAGAGTGTTAGCCTATTAATACATAGATACTGCTGAAATTTTTCATAAGGTAATGAAAACATGCACCAACTGAAGTGATTAGATTTCGGCTTGTAGTAAGGCTACAGATTATTTGCAACAACATTTGAAAGCTACTAACTCCTGCTTTACATTTCTTTGCATGGATTTTGATATTTTTCTTTTTTCTCTTCTATTTTTGAAAATTCCTCTTCTGGTGTTGCTATGAAAATATTTTATTCTATATAACTAACTTCATTCTTAGTATGAAAAATACATTTTCTGCTTAGAAAATATGCTTTTCCAATATTTTATTGTAGTAGACTACCACTTTTTTAGTCTCATGATGCAATAAACAGGTGATCGCATGGTGACATACATCCGTGCGTACGTAATTTGTGTAATGTATTTTGTTGTTGTACTTTGTGTGCGTACTGCCAAAATTATACTGAAAAATGGGCATAGTGTCACAATTAAAGAAAAAAACTTTTTAATCAGCTGTCTCATGCCACGACCTTCCATAGTTGGATCATGTCTAGTCTCTTTTAAATGGAATAAATTGGTCACATTTGTTCGAGCATGTCCTATGAAGACACTAATTGTACAATTTTTATACCAAAATGGGTATAAATGTATACTACTTGCAGGACACCTGACTTCGATTCTCGGGATTCTCGGTGAAGACAAAAATGGGAATTGTTCTTTCTTTTTTAATTCTTTTAAAGCAAGGAAAATTATTTAAAATGACGCCAGCAACTCCTTATACTTTCAAGCGTCTACTTCCAGCTTCGCTCTAAATGGGACAAATGGTAATATTTTTCTGGCCAATCTTCAATAAATTAAAAAAAAAATATTATGATAAAAGGTTTTCATATGTTATATGTTTCAAGGCAAATTTAATTTATAAAAAAAACAAAACTTAACCTGCCCCGAACCCGCTCTTGATCGTGTTAACGCACGCATCAGAGCCGGCACCCTTACCACCTGCGCCACTGCTGTATCATCTATATCATTTCTGTTGTGAATCAGATACTTTATCTACTGGGTTGTAGATGTCGCTGAGGGTAGTGGTGAAATTCTTGCGCAAGGCGCGCGTCCATCTAGCGTACAATGAAACAGTCAGATACTGTAGCTTTGGTAAAAGCTTTTATATATGTTGTGCTGTTGGAGATTACAAAATAGCGGGAGAGTTTTGGAAAGTTTGTAGGCTTCTTTTTTGTTTAATAACAAATAAACAAAGCATAATTTCTAAAATTTTTTTTCGCGAGACAGTAGAAATAGTCCATACCAAGATGGCAATATGACTTTTATAGGGATCTATCTATAAATACTATATGAAGTTGGGTTGCGAAAATTTCTATGGGGAGAGTGTTAGCCTATTAATACATAGATACTGCTGAAATTTTTCATAAGGTAATGAAAACATGCACCAACTGAAGTGATTAGATTTCGGCTTGTAGTAAGGCTACAGATTATTTGCAACAACATTTGAAAGCTAATAACTCCTGCTTTACATTTCTTTGCATGGATTTTGATATTTTTCTTTTTTCTCTTCTATTTTTGAAAATTCCTCTTCTGGTGTTGCTATGAAAATATTTTATTCTATATAACTAACTTCATTCTTAGTATGAAAAATACATTTTCTGCTTAGAAAATATACTTTTCCAATATTTTATTGTAGTAGACTACTACTTTTTTATAATAATGGAATAAATTGGTCACATTTGTTCGAGCATGTCCTATGAAGACACTAATTGTACCCTTTTTATACCAAAATGGGTATAAATGTATACTAATTGCAGGACACCTAACTTTGATTCTCGGTGAAGACAAACATGGAAATTGTTTTTTTTTTTTTAATTCTTGTAAAGCAAGGAAAATTATTTAAAATGACGCCAGCAACTACTTATACTTTCCAGCGTCTATTTAAAGCTTTGCTCTAAATGGGACAATTGGTAATATTTTTCTGGCCAATCTTCAATAAATAAAAAAAAAAAAATATGATGATAAAAGGTTTTCATATGTTACTATATATTTCAAGGCAAATATAATTTATAAAAAAAAAAACCTTAACCTGCCCCGAACCCGTGCTTTTGAACCAGTAAACGCACGCATCAGAGCCGGCACCTTTACCACTGCTGTATCATGTATAACATTTCTGTTGTGAATCAGAGACTTTATTTACTGGGTTGTAGATGTCGCTAAGGGTAGTGGTGAAATTCTTTACGCAAGGCGCGCACGGGTCCATCTAGCGTACATCGAAACAGTTAGATACTGTAGTTTTGGCTTTTGGTAAAAGCTTTTATATATGTTGTGCTGTTGGAGATTACAAAACAGTTGGAGAGTTCTGGAAAGTTTGTAGGCTTCTTTTTTGTTTAATAACAAATAAACAAAGCATAATTTTCAAAATTTTTTTTCGCTAGACAGTAGAAATAGTCCATACCAAGATGGCAATATAACTTTTATAGGGATCTATCTATAAATACTATATGAAGTTGGGTTGCGAAAATTACTATGGGGAGAGCGTTAGCCTATTAATACATAGATACTGCTGAAATTTTTCATAAGGTAATGAAAACATGCACCAACTGAAGTGATTAGATTTCGGCTTGTAGTAAGGCTACAGATTATTTGCAACAACATTTGAAAGCTAATAACTCCTGCTTTACATTTCTTTGCATGGATTTTGATATTTTTCTTTTTTCTCTTCTATTTTTGAAAATTCCTCTTCTGGTGTTGCTATGAAAATATTTTATTCTATATAACTAACTTCATTCTTAGTATGAAAAATACATTTTCTGCTTAGAAAATATGCTTTTCCAATATTTTATTGTAGTAGACTACCACTTTTTTAGTCTCATGATGCAATAAACAGGTGATCGCATGGTGACATACATCCGTGCGTACGTAATTTGTGTAATGTATTTTGTTGTTGTACTTTGTGTGCGTACTGTCAAAATTACACTGAAAAATGGGCATAATGTCAAAATTAAAGAAAAAAACTTTTTAATCAGCTGTCTCATGCCACGACCTTCCATAGTTGGATCATGTTTAGTCTCTTTTAAATGGAATAAATTGGTCACATTTGACCGAGCATGTTCTATGAAGACACTAATTGTACAATTTTTATACCAAAATGGGTATAAATGTATACTACTTGCAGGACACCTGACTTCGATTCTCGGGATTCTCGGTGAAGACAAAAATGGGAATTGTTCTTTCTTTTTTAATTCTTTTAAAGCAATATACTTTAAAGCGTCTACCTTCTTCCAGCTTTGCTCTAAATGAGACAATTGGTAATATTTTTCTGGCCAATCTTCAATAAATTTAAAAACAAATATTATGATAAAAGGTTTTCATATGTTATATGTTTCAAGGCAAATTTAATTTATAAAAAAAAACAAAACTTAACCTGCCCCGAACCCGTGTTTGAGCGTGTTAACGCACGCATCAGAGCCGGCACCCTTACCACCTGCGCCACTGCTGTATCATCTATATCATTTCTGTTGTGAATCAGAGACTTTATCTACTGGGTTGTAAATGTCGCTGAGGGTAGTGGTGAAATTCTTGAGCAAGGCGCGCGTCCATCTTGCGTACAATGAAACAGTCAGATACTGTAGCTTTGGTAAAAGCTTTTATATATGTTGTGCTGTTGGAGATTACAAAATAGCTGGAGAGTTTTGGAAAGTTTGTAGGCTTCTTTTTTGTTTAATAACAAATAAACAAAGCATAATTTCCAAACAATTTTTTCGCGAGACAGAAGAAATAGTCCATACCAAGACGGCAATATAACTTTTATAGGGATCTATCTATAAATACTATATGAAGTTGGGTTGCGAAAATTACTATGGGGAGAGTGTTAGTCTATTAATATATAGATACTGCTGAAAGTTTTCATAAGGTAATGAAAACATGCACCAACTGAAGTGATTAGATTTCGGCTTGTAGTAAGGCTACAGATTATTTTCAACAACATTTGAAAGGTAATAACTCCTGCTTTACATTTCTTTGCATGGATTTTGACATTTTTCTTTTTTCTCTTCTATTTTTGAAAATTCGTCTTCTGGTGATGCTATCAAAATATTTGTTTCTATATAACTAACTTCATTCTTAGTATGAAAAATATATTTTCTGCTTAGAAAATATACTTTTCCAATATTTTATTGTAGTAGACTACTACTTTTTTATAATAATGGAATAAATTGGTCACATTTGTTCGAGCATGTCCTATGAAGGCACTAATTGTACCCTTTTTATACCAAAAGGTATAAATGTATGCTAATTGCAGGACACCTGACTTCGATTCGCGGGATTCTCGGTGAAGACAAAAATATCAGGAAAATGGTGACCGTGTGCGTGGGGGGTATGTCATCCCCCCTCCTCGTTGTGAGGGCCACCACCAAGAGTAGTCCTGGGAGGAAGTAGATCCCGCTTAAGGATATCGGGCTTGACCAGCCCTCCGCGACCTCCATCATGATAGCGACCTGCAAAGCAGATAGCTCCTCCTGGCCCAGGCTTTCCACTGGGTAGTTCCTAGGCAGCACCGCCATCCTTATGCCTCTGGTGGCTTCAGAATAGCTCTGCTGCCCATGAGCTTCCCGCGCAGTTCCCGGTCCAGTCAATCCTGCCGCCCTGGAGGTCCCCGCCATGGTAGGGGTCGCAGTGGTCGGTGGTCGTTTTGCCCGCTGTCCCCTCTGGTCTTTTGCATCCTCATGTGCGATAGTGCCGCAGCTCCGCTTTGAAGTGCTGGCGGAGGTTGATGCCCGATCGTTAGTCCCGCAACTGCGCCCGGGGGCGCATGCAGGCTGATCTTTACTGCTTCCTCCCTGATTGATTCCCTTTGATTGGTTGAGTTCGGTCCTAACCTCATTCGTAGCGCTCTCCTTGCCCACCTCCATGTGGAGGTAGGCTCTTTCCCGAGCGGTGTCAGGCGATAAACCCCTCTCTAGGTACCTCAGGTACCATTTCACCCCTGATCCCGTCAAACCCCTTCTTCTTGGGTCGTCAAGCCCACCTGGCGTTCCCCATCTAGGCGTCCGTGGCGGCCGGGATCACTTCGCCTTCTTCCTTCGTTGCTCGTGGGAGTCTTCTGCCTCCTCTCCCCGTGTCGGTCGCGAATGACTGCTGTGGGCCGAACTGTTTGTAGACGGGCGCCTGGACCTAGAGTGTCCCAGTTCGTTGTTGCTGCACTTGCTCGCTCTTTCGAGCTCGTCGGATGCAGCCCTTTTCCTTCGCTCCTCTGTAGCCCCCTCACGTAGGCGAGGTTCTGGCTTATCCCTTTGTGGTGCCGCTTTCAAGGTGTGGGATCCGGTCGTGCCCGCCATGATATCCCTATAGCTGGGCCCGAATCTGCCTCCAATCATCTGCGACATGGCTGGAGCTGGCCCGGGTGCCGCTCTGTTGCCCTCTATCTTGGCGCTGCCCTCTGCCTTACCACTCCTCTTTACCCTGCTAGACAGTTCACCGTCTGCTCGTGCAGGTACCTCCCGCGCTTTGTCCGCACCTACAGAGGGGTTGCCCCCACCGGGTGCGGCTGACATCGCCTGAGTGCCCCGTTTCCTATCGGCCTCTTCGGCACGTTGCGTGGCTCGAGCTGCGGCCTGCCTCCTCATTTCGCGGCTGGAGGATGGGACATCGTCGTCCCTCGAAGAGTGCCCGTTCGTCCGCACTCATCTCGTCTAGGTAGCCACTCGAGAAGCTGCGCTGGTAGTGCCTGTCACTTCTAGACACCCTCCTCGTCATCATTTTTGTTTTTGTTTTTGGTGTTTTTGTTCATCATCTTGTTCTTACGACCACCTGCCCGACCTGGCGGGCTCAGCAGTCAAATTATTGCAAAGGGGAACTCGATCGGTACGCCGCGGCAGCGCCCCTTACCGCGGTAAGGCCATTGTTACTCCCCAAGGTGGCCCGGTGTTGGGGAGGCGCCGTTCTAATACAGCCGGTGTTGTAGACCTCCTGGCTGCAAATGGATTAGGAGGTGACAGTACTTTGTAGCCGACGTATGCGACTTTGGTTAACGGGTTGACAGAGCCGCAGCCCTGCCAGCCCCTTAGCCAGTATCGAATGCTTTCGGCGTAAGCCCCTACACCAACGCCAAGGAGCCTGTCGCGTAGAGGCAATCAAATCCATACAAATCAACAAAATTGTTTACAACAAATACCCCTAACAGTTCTAACCACATTTCTAGCGCAAAACAACGAAATAACATTGCAAACGTAGTCAATCAAAACAATAGCGTACACGAAACTAAAGAAACACAAATGAAAACAAATAAAAACAATAACTTAGAAAACAGTGAGAAACAAGTAAACAATGGAAATGGGATAAACATTAATAATCCAACATCGATATCAGTTGATGACTTATCAACAAATACACTTATTTCAAGCTCTGTGAAGTTGGCACCTCCCAGTGCGAGTAAATAAAAAAACGGTATGTCGTTTGTCCATCGTTTGTCCAGGAAAAATTTTCGTTTGTCCACCCCTGGTTCAAAAGTTATTTCGAAAAAAAAAAATCGGTGCGAAGTTGGCACCTCCAAATTTGAAATATTATAAAAATGGCATGTCGTTCGTTTGTCCACCGTTTGTCCATGTTTGTCCAGGAAAAATTTTCGTTTGTCCACCCTTCGTTCAAAAGTTATTTCGAAAAAAAAAATCGGTGTGAAGTTGGCACCTCCAAATTTGAAAAATCATAAAAATGTCATGTCGTTCGTTTGTCCACCATTTGTCCATCGTTTGTCCAGGAAAATTTTTTTTTTGTCCACCCTTGGTTATTTCAAAAACAAGTTTTTTCTTTGAATTGGCTAAATCGTTGCCCATCGTTTTGCCACTTGGATTGTCGCCGTTGGATTGTAACTAAATTAGCAGGATCAAACTGGCTGGATATTTTTCAAACTGCCTCGAACACCACTCAACGAACCAAATTTGTTGCTCAATGCATTAAAAATGCACTTCAAATAAAGTTTATTTGAAACCCCACATACAAATTCTGAAAACAAACTTTTGATGATACTTGTGATAATTTGATATTTGACTTCACAATTAGGGTATTTACGCCCTCGCACAATGTGAGTTTTTATTATTTTGCATCACCAAGTTAGAACTTGTTGAAAAATTTCCCGGATTTCTAGAAGATTTTTTTATACAGGCTTGTTCAAAATTTTCTTCCATACAAAATTATATTTTGTTCATACGTTGTATGGAAGAACAAACTCAACACCGTCGACGAAAAAACATAAAAAAAAAATCAGAGAAATTTTTCAACCAGTTTTTACTTGAACATTATTATCCCAATAAACAATGAAGTAAGCTAGTTTATTAAACAATGTTTTCCAAGCGTAAAAAGTAAATGTTTTCCAAACGAGTTTGTAACTAAAAAATTTCACATACGTTTAGATATGTTTTTCCAATGGTGTGGTAGCCTTGGAGATATACCTTGAGGTGAACTCTCAGCGAGGTGAAAAATTTCTCAGTTTTCAAAAATAATGTTTGAAATTTTATATGCTTCATTTATATTCATTTTGTTATATGGGCATCGTGGTGTGACGGTAGAGCAGCTGGCCTACCACACAGAACGACCTACATAGGTTCGAACCCCTCTAAAGGCAACATGAAAAATTATTTGAAAAAGTTTTTTAAAACGGTTGTTATGAAAGGCTTCTCAGAAAAAATTTGCCTTGCAGATGCAGACTGTATAAAAAATTGCAAGCAGCACACCAAAAATTGGCCCTTTATATCCTCTTGCACCAAATAAGAATTTATTAAAAAACAAAAAAATTAAGGAAATGGTCGGGATTCGAACTCGCAACCTTCGAAGCAAAATCCCACAACATATTCGTTAGGCTATTGGCCCGTTTTCACCGCTGTCACCCAAATTGGAGTTTTATCAATCAGTTTTCAACAAACCCTTACTGTACATTAAATAAAACGTTTATTAAACATTGTTTTCCAAGCATGAATTCCAATTGTTTAAAAAGGGACCGCTTGCGTTGAGTCTACAATATTTTCCAAACGTTTTACAATGATTATAGTCAACGTTCTCCAAGCGAAAAAAGTAAGTTTATTGTAAGCTTATAGTAAGCGTATTTTGCTTATTGGGTATAACATACATGTAAACATAGTTGCTATCATGATACCGTTTATTGGGCCATCACTTGGGGTTGTTTGCATAAGCACAGAAAGTCATATCCAGTACAGTAGCAGCAGTCAGTTCGAAAAGTTGTCCGTCGTGAAAGGTCGTAAAAGTTGTCAGCATCTGTTCGTTTCCTGTTTCAAGTTTAATTATCAATTTCTTCGTCTCATATTTCAAATTATATTTGTATATAACTTTTCATATATTTTAAATAAAACATATCGGTGTACTAATTCAACTAAAACACTAACTCTTACATTTGGGGGCTCAACCGTGCCTAGAGATACAATACAATTAAAGAGAGGAAGAAGGTTTTATAATGTATGACTGTGTGATCTTGTAATGCTAAGCAACAAAGACACAGAAGAGCAAAAGGAGGAACGGAGAAAACGTTATGAAAATCTGCTAAGTAAGAGGAACAAGTCGTCGCCTCTGTCGTCAGAAAAAAAATCTTAAAAACAGTATACCCGAGCAAAATGTACAAAAAGTTCAATAGACCACTCCACAAAAATCAGACGTAAATTCAAATCAAAAAGCCTCAGACACGGCGATCGAAAAAGAAGGAGAAACAACGACAGAAAACGTAGTGAATGAACAAGAAGATAAGCAGTCGGCAGAAGTTGAAATCGAAGTTTTAAACAAAGAAACGCAAACAACAAAAATGGAAAACAAAGACGATCAAAAAATGCAAGTAAATGGTGCTGATTTAACGGAGGTTTTACGTTTAGTCGCACTAAAATTAGAACAACAAAATCACCCTGTCGTATTTGACTCGTTCGCTAAAGTTATAGGTGAGTTTGACGGCGAAACAATGCCAGTGAAATGTTGGTTTGAGAATTTTGAAAAAAATGCCACAGTCTATCAACTCAACGAACGACAAAAGTATGTGCAAGCGAGAAATAAAATGACAAAAACTGCTCAATTTTTTTGCAGTCAGTTGTATTGAGTGATTATGACAGTTTAAAAACAGAGCTCATAAACGAATTCCATAAAGAGTATAATAGTGCTGAATTGCATAAGAAGCTGTGCGAGCGAAAGAAAAAAGAGGAAGAGTCATTTCAGGAGTATGTGTTACAAATGAAAAAACTCGCTGCACTGGGCAATGTCGAAGAAAAGGCAGTTATTCGTTATGTTGTTGAAGAGATGAAAGTGAGAAGCGAAATTAAGTATTCATTTTACGAAGCAAAGACAATCAAAGAACTCAAAGAAAAACATGAAATGTTTGAAGCGGCGAAAATAAGTGAGCGAAATACAACGAAAAGTGGAATCAAAATAGAAATGCCGACAATCGAAAAGAAAAAACCAATGCGAGCACAGGTGGGAATGTATCGAAAAGAAAAACAGAACATTGTTACAATTGTGGCTCGAAAGAACATAAGAGAGCAGTATATAATTCGGGACACTTCACTTCACTCACCTTTGCACTCACTACCGTACTTTAAATAAGTAAAAGGATTTATGGTTTTAAAAATTGTAAATATATTTATTCGGTGTTGCTCAGGCGATATGCGACCGTTTTGCGCTATATTTTACGAATTGTGTTTTTTGTTTACAAAGTGTATGTGTTTGGTGTTGACAATTAGTTTGTGCGTGACTGTGTAAGTGTGTGTGTGTGGTGTGGTGAATGCTGGCGGCAGGGTTGCACCCGCCAGTGTTGTGGCTAATCTAGCCATCCCGGCCCCCCTAGGCGAGTGATCAGCCTAGAAGTCGTTGCAGCTGCTGCAGGGTCTCCACGACATTGCTGAGCCCGGTTGGGCGACGACGGCCTCGACTTGCTGGCTGTGTCTGGTAAGCGGATGCTGCTGGACGGCGATTAGGGGCTGCGCGATGAGTCCATATTCGTGGACGCTGTGGTTGTTCCGGTGGTACGGTGGGCGCTGTTGCGGCCCTTGGAGTGAAAGTGTGCGGTGCTTCACTGCGCACACTATGTTTAAGATACCCTTACAAATTGACGCTAATGAAACCCCAGTTTGTGCCGTATCGCGAAATAGTGAAAAGGCGAAGGTTTTTGCAGAATGCAGCCTAATTGTTTGGGACGAGTGTACGATGGCACACAAGAAAGCTGTCAGTCGCACTATGCAAGATATCCGGGGAAACGATTCAATCATGGGAAAGGTAACAGTTTTATTTTGTGGAGATTTCCGTCAGACACTTCCCGTTTTAACTGGGGGAACAAGGGCTGATGAAGTCAATGCATGCTTCAAACGCTCGGTGCTCTGGCCATTGGTAAATCAATTAAATCTAATGCGCAACATGAGAGCGCACATAGGTGGCAACCCGTATGTGCAAGAACTTTCGGATATCCTGCTGAAAATTGGCCAGGGTTTACCTCCCGAATCGAATGGATTAGTAACTCTGCCAGAAAATCTTTGTAATATGTTGCCTTCAGTCGAAGAACTTATTTCTTCGGTTTATGGAGACGTTTCTCAAGTAACGCACCAGAATAATGCTTGGCTCTGTAAACGAGCTATACTTACGCCCAAAAACGACCAAGCAGCAGAAATAAGTTACAGTATTTTAAAAAAATTTGATGAAGAAGAGGTGGTATACCGATCAATAAACACGGTTTTAGACAGAACCAAGACTACGAACTATCCTGTTGCGTTTCTCAACTCTCTTTCTGCACCCGGACTTCCCGCTCATAGCACCGCTTTAAAAAAAAGGCATTCCGATTATGTTGCTTCGTAACTTAACCCCTCCAATGTTATGCAATGGAACTGGCCTTAAAGTTACGTCTCTTCGAAATAATATTATAGAAGCAGAAATTCTTAAGGGTTGTGGAGCAGGCGAAATAGTTTCCATACCACGCATACCCATACTACCAAAAAATTTTCCATTTCTCTTCAGACGCGTGCAGCTTCCTGCGAGTGTGTGTTCCGCTATGGCAATTAAAAGGTCGCAAGGTCAGACACTTCGAGCAGCCGGTATCGATCTTAGGACAAACTGTTTCTCACACGGACAATTGTATGTTGCTTGCTCAAGGGTTACTGGCCCAGAAAATTCAAATTCAACATCAAAGAAATTCTTTAGACTTTGTTTAATTATTGAAAATATCATTTTTATTTATTTAACTAAATACAACTGTAAATAATTGAATTACATTTGAAGCCCTTGCTACATGCATTATAGAACTAATAAAATAAAGTTAGTCCCAGTGTTTTATTTCGACGCTTTCAAAAAAATAATTATGCTGATTCTTCATTATAACTTTTACGCATACGAAGTCGCGGGCATCAGCTAGTCGTAAATAAAAATCAAAGAAACATTGGAACTTTCCGCTTAGGGCCTTTACATTTTGCTAAAAACTGTAGTAATGAATTTTCACTAATATATTTACTAATATATAAAAACGTAAGTTTGTGAGTGACTGCGGATGTTTGTGGTTCTTTATCGTCTGAACAAATGCCCCGATCATTACGAAATTTTGCAGACAGGTTCTTAGGAGAGTAGAATAGGTAACAGGCATCATGAAACTTCGATAAATTTATCGATAATAGTTATCGGCCAAAATGTTGTTTTCCGTAAAATTTGGAGTATTCGCACAAAATTTGTATCAATCGAAAGGGGAAGACCACAGTTTTCATTTGGACTCCGGTTCAATTCGATATATTTATCGATAACAGAGTTATCGGTCAAAATGTGGTTTCCGGTAAACTTTGGAATATTCGCACAAAATTGATATCAATCGAAAGGGGAAGACCACAGCTTTCATTTGGACTTTGGTTCAATTCGATATATTTATCGATAACAGTGTTATCGGTCAAAATGTGGTTTCGGGTAAACTTTGGAATATTGGCACAAAATTGGTATCAATCGAAAGGGGAAGACCACAGCTTTCATTTGGACTTTGGTTCAATTCGATATATTTATCGATACCAAAGTTATCGGTCAAAATGTGGTTTCCGGTAAACTTTGGAATATTCGCACAAAATTGGTATCAATCGAAAGGGGAAGACCACAGCTTTCATTTGGACTTTGGTTCAATTCGATATATTTATCGATAACAGTGTTATCGGTCAAAATGTGGTTTCGGGTAAACTGTGGAATATTCGCACAAAATTGGTATCAATCGAAAAGGGAAGACCACAGCTTTCATTTGGACTTTGGTTCAATTCGATATATTTATCGATACCAAAAGTTATCGGTCAAAATGTGGTTTCCGGTAAACTTTGGAATATTCGCACAAAATTGGTATCAATCGAAAGGGGAAGACCACAGCTTTCATTTGGACTTTGGTTCAATTCGATATATATCGATGCCAAAGTTATCGGTCAAAATGTGGTTTCCGGTAAACTTTGGAATATTCGCACAAAATTGGTATCAATCGAAAGGGGAAGACCACAGCTTTCATTTGGACTTTGGTTCAATTCGATATATTCAGCGATAACAAAGTTATCGGTCAAAATGTGATTTCGGGTAAACTTTGGAATATTCGCACAAAATTGGTATCAATCGAAAGGGGAAGACCACAGCTTTTATTTGGACTTTGGTTCATTTCGATATATCTACATATACATATATATAAAATAGGATGTACATATTTACGTATGTGGGTATGTATGTATGTTATAGACCCCGGAACTACCACGCCGATTTTGTTACAGGATAGCTCAGTAGGAACCCAGGGAGTGTTTATGTAAAGTTTTATTCCGGGAAGTGGACCAGGGAACGAAATATTCCAAACATTTTTCTTTATGGAACGAATTTCTTCAAATTTGGCAAAAGAGTAGTTCTTTACTTTTGTTGAAATTTGGGATTACTTTTTTACCGGGAAATGGACCAGGGACCGAAATATTCCAAACTTTTTTATTTATCGTGCAATTGTTTTCCCTAAATTTGGGCAGAACAACGTCTGCCGGGTCCTTCAAGTATTATATAAATATGAAATCTTAAAGTATATTATTGATTTTGAAAGGCCCCCTAACTACTTACATCCCGAGCAACTCTGGGTACCCTGCTAGTATTGTATATAATACTAGCTGACCCGGCACCCTTTGTCCTGCCACAGAACTATATACCAACTTTTATATCGTCATCAGGGGATCGTACTAGGTCTTAGTCTTGCAGTTCCCGATTGAATGCGTCGTTCATCGAACGATTTGGCGCTGGCAGTCCCAATGTCGCATTAACGCTTCGTTGCGCATCTCGTCAGTAACTCGATCGAAATTCAAAGTTGTCGTGCGAAATCTGCGTAAAATGTCGTCACCCATCTCGTTTTTATATTTGCCCAAAAACGCGGTCGGATTCGATGGATGACATGCGGCTATGATGATCGGAAACAATGTACATATTTTATTCGCTGGCGCAGAAACAGCGGCGAGATTGGAGTCCCAATGCGTATCCTTTTCGAGAAAATTCAAACGTTACCTCATCGTTCGACAGTGCCACATACCGCCATCTTCTACCTTTGTTCACACAATCACATTTTAAGGATTTATTGGAATTGCAGTGAATTGAGAACATTTTCGACAAAATCGGACAATATGGAACGATCCAGAGGTTATCGACGACCACATTGTTTCCGCTCACTTTCATCACGATTGATCTGCCCTTGTCATCTGGAGAACGACGCCGAAACGCTTGTGTGTAATTCCCGTTTTCCATGCACGGCGTGTCTGGGTTGTGGACTCCGCAAGGCCCATGGATCATGTTCGTTGTCACAACGGAATACAGCTCCGTGTCTAGCATCCAAAGCAAAATGTGTGCATGTGGTAAGCCACCTCATGCTTAACGATGTAAGTCATGAATACTCTGATATTTTGTCTGAACACACGAGCAATGGTGTCATGTCGATCGCTGGATGTTTGTCTTGTCAGCAACAGGTTCGTAATTTCAGGGCATTTCGGATTGCAACTATACGTGATGAATAAACCCGGGCGTCTGCAATTCCGCACATATGTCATGGCATCATGAGCATACTCATGCACAAACAACCGATGTTAGTTGCTGCTCCTTAAGTAGCGATGGCATCACGAAAGTTTAAGTATTCATCTGATCGTAACTTCGACGGATTGAAACTAATGAAATTGAGGCACTCCGTTTCGACCTCTACGTACATGTCAACGCAGTTCTGTTGGAACAATCGGCGATATCTCAACAGATGATTGTGAGCATCCCGCTGAATCAAACGATACGAATAAAAATTCATTGAGCTGACCTTCTTATTCGTTTCTTGACCTCCAGCGGGTCTTTTGATTTTATAGTCGTCTGAAGTCATCAATGCTGTTTTGAACAATCTGACCAAGTCATTAGTCATGCAGAAGATTTTGTTATTGTTCGATCATTTCACGTTTAGTTCAATTGCCGACTCACCAACAAAATAGACCTAAAGGAACTTATGATCTTCGGTTGATAGTGGTAACCGCCATGAATTTACCTTTGAATCTGGATGGTTGGAGGCAATTTCGGAAAAAAAAAACAATAATTGTTCATTGTGATAATAATGACACGCCATTACCTTAAAACTGGGATTGTAGCCGGGTACATCAACAACTTCGGTCCAAATGATGTGATTTGAAAGCATCCGTTATATTTTTGTATATTCTCTAGAAAGTAATTTGATTGGATTGTATTTCCATAAAGTAACGAATACAATTGGTCTGGCCGGTGAGTCAAAACGGGTAATTTCACTTTGGCACCAGCACAGAATAAGCCGGGGGTTTCTGATTGAAATGCTGGCATACTAAGTGAAGATCTTTGTAGGCTATTGCGAAATCGTATTCGAAAGCAGCGCGATTCAAGCCTACATTTATGACGTGTTCTTCTAACAACATTGTGTTGAATTTGCGCAGCGCGAACTTGTGCAATGTGAGCACGTCTACATTCATTTTTTCTGCACATTCCTCTTTCAGAAAATCTGACTAATTTTTTAACGACGTGTATGTCGTCCAAGGTTTGATAGTCTAACAACAGGCATTAGTCAAGCAAATAACTCTAGTTAATGCAATAAAATCGTTTTTGACTAATCCTATTAAAAAGAAAATTAAAAAAAAGTACTTACGGAATTAATGTATAGCAATACATGCCCGTAATTCAAGAAGATAACCTCACTCTTTACACGCAAACTTATTTTCTTAAAAATTGATCGAATTGATAAATATCGGAATGGAATTTCAATTGATCGTAATGCTTGTACCGTTTATGACTATCTGAAATTAGAAAAATAAATCGATCGCCACGAAAATCAGGAAAACTACAATTAATCTAATTTAAAAAAATGACAATGAGAAAAGTGCATCTGTCAAATTACACTCAACCTGACCACAGCGTCATCTGTATTTATCTCGTTAATTTCTAAACTTATAATGCACGCAACACGTATTTTATCATAATGACATCAAACAATGCAATAAAATGCAAAATTTCGTCGAAGATAATTAAACATTTTCACATTTTTCCAGGTTTTCCATTGTAAGTTTTCTATTTTTCCAATCGGAAAGTCGTAAAAACATTCTCCTGTCAATTACCAAGAGCTGAAAAGAAATTTGAGCCAAATCGGTTAAGCCGTGCTAAATTGATGAATTACTATACATACATTTTTTCCTCCACTTTTATATATATGTGGTCGTAAGCAATAATCGCCGAAGTCGACTTAAGAACGAAATGAGTTATGTATACTACCATATTCAACTAATCAAACTTTATATTTACGCGAAATCCCTATAATCCTAACTTGTTTTGTTATTTAGATATTAATAAAGTCATTATAGCTTAACGCGCTAGGTAGCCCTATCACATTTACTATACGAGCCAAAGTATGCTTAGGAAAGTTTTCAGATACAATATTGTTTTTATTAAAATGACCTATATTAACTTAAGTTTTTTTGCACATTGCATTTTTATAGTTTGCCACAAATAATAAAGTTGTTATAAGAGCCAACGTAAAGATAAGATTTTATTGCTTATTGCGTTTGTAAATTTAACTGTACTTAATTCCATATATGCTACGTAAAAAGCAAAACATTCCTTTACAATAAAAACCTTAGTCAACATAGTCATTATTATGCAATAATTTACGTTTGTAAAAAGCACTTTTATTTCTTTTTTCTAAATATCTCTTAAACAGAGGCAAGTTGCATTACAATTTAGAATTCTGCCTACAAAGATCTTCGATGTGTGATATAATTTTTTCCAAATCTCCTTTCAAAATTTTTCAAAAACGCTTCTTTATATAAAAAGCTATTTATCTCGGAAGTATTCTTTTCGACTTAGGCGATTATTGCTTATGGCCACAGATATATAAACTAGCAGACCCGGCAGACCTTGTACTGCCTGACCAGTGACTTCCCTAGAAATAAATTTTAAAATATTTTTCTATTAATATTTAACATTTCATTTATTGCAATGCTTTAGGATATACAATATATCTGGTTTTCCCGTCCTTGGTATACACAAATCAATTTTTTTGGATGCACGACTCAAAAAACGGATCTTTTTAACTCAATGAGTATGACAAAAACCGATATGCGCTGCTGGGCAGATGTATAGCTAGTATTTATTTAGTTCTATCCTATTCTATTTAGACTGTCTTTAAACATTGCTGTACACCCTTTAATACTCCAGATATGTATAAATTGCAATACAAACCATAAAAAATGAGGTGCATTCATTAAGATTAATGCACATATGGCTGATTCCTTGGAAACTGATATATTTCACATCGACTTTTTGTGAAATGTCAATGTTACGATAAATGACTTTTGAAAGTGTATACAGTGTAAATGGGGTATAAGAAATAGCCCCTGTTTCGCATTGCGCTACAACTTAACCCATTAACGCCCACTGTACCCATACTTATTCAAATATCGAAAAAATTCATTCTAAATATCGAAAATATATAGTTTTGATACAACCACTTCATAAACTGCTTTGGACGCAAGTGTATTATTCAGTTTCATATTTAAACTATTAACCCCTTATGAGAACACATATATATTTGGTGGAAATTGAACCAAGAATTATTGTATTTTTTTGTGTTTTTTTAACGGTGGGCTGTATATATATGTGAACAATATGCTCCAAAATCAGTTTATTCAAGTATTAACACTAAATAATAGTTATTCCTGTATCAAAACCAGTAGAAAAAAAAGTTGTGACATTTCATGTTTAATCTATTCTCATTTTAATATAGCTTAATATTTTTGGACTTCCGTTAGAAATTAGATGTATGCCACCAAGGTCTATATGTGTTCTAATTTTCAAGGAAAAATTACACCTAGTTTAGAAGAAAAGCTGTGGTAAAGTTGTGACATGAGAAAGTGTGACACATATATTAAACGCAACCATGACCACCATTTTTTGATTTTTTACAAAACTGGAGAACAAAGTTTAGTCCTCTGTAGGACCCTAGTCAAGCAAATTATTTTTAAAACAATTGCGGCATATTGTTACGCTCTTTATCCTCTTTTAAAGCTTCTTGATGCAAATTTTGTTGATCTGCCCTTGTCATCGGCGTGTCTGGGTTGTGGACTCCGCAAGGCCCATGGATCATGTTCGTTGTCACAACGGAATACAGCTCCGTGTCTAGCATCCAAAGCAAAATGTGTGCATGTGGTAAGCCACCTCATGCTTAACGATGTAAGTCATGAATACTCTGATATTTTGTCTGAACACACGAGCAATGGTGTCATGTCGATCGCTGGATGTTTGTCTTGTCAGCAACAGGTTCGTAATTTCAGGGCATTTCGGATTGCAACTATACGTGATGAATAAACCCGGGCGTCTGCAATTCCGCACATATGTCATGGCATCATGAGCATACTCATGCACAAACAACCGATGTTAGTTGCTGCTCCTTAAGTAGCGATGGCATCACGAAAGTTTAAGTATTCATCTGATCGTAACTTCGACGGATTGAAACTAATGAAATTGAGGCACTCCGTTTCGACCTCTACGTACATGTCAACGCAGTTCTGTTGGAACAATCGGCGATATCTCAACAGATGATTGTGAGCATCCCGCTGAATCAAACGATACGAATAAAAATTCATTGAGCTGACCTTCTTATTCGTTTCTTGACCTCCAGCGGGTCTTTTGATTTTATAGTCGTCTGAAGTCATCAATGCTGTTTTGAACAATCTGACCAAGTCATTAGTCATGCAGAAGATTTTGTTATTGTTCGATCATTTCACGTTTAGTTCAATTGCCGACTCACCAACAAAATAGACCTAAAGGAACTTATGATCTTCGGTTGATAGTGGTAACCGCCATGAATTTACCTTTGAATCTGGATGGTTGGAGGCAATTTCGGAAAAAAAAAACAATAATTGTTCATTGTGATAATAATGACACGCCATTACCTTAAAACTGGGATTGTAGCCGGGTACATCAACAACTTCGGTCCAAATGATGTGATTTGAAAGCATCCGTTATATTTTTGTATATTCTCTAGAAAGTAATTTGATTGGATTGTATTTCCATAAAGTAACGAATACAATTGGTCTGGCCGGTGAGTCAAAACGGGTAATTTCACTTTGGCACCAGCACAGAATAAGCCGGGGGTTTCTGATTGAAATGCTGGCATACTAAGTGAAGATCTTTGTAGGCTATTGCGAAATCGTATTCGAAAGCAGCGCGATTCAAGCCTACATTTATGACGTGTTCTTCTAACAACATTGTGTTGAATTTGCGCAGCGCGAACTTGTGCAATGTGAGCACGTCTACATTCATTTTTTCTGCACATTCCTCTTTCAGAAAATCTGACTAATTTTTTAACGACGTGTATGTCGTCCAAGGTTTGATAGTCTAACAACAGGCATTAGTCAAGCAAATAACTCTAGTTAATGCAATAAAATCGTTTTTGACTAATCCTATTAAAAAGAAAATTAAAAAAAAGTACTTACGGAATTAATGTATAGCAATACATGCCCGTAATTCAAGAAGATAACCTCACTCTTTACACGCAAACTTATTTTCTTAAAAATTGATCGAATTGATAAATATCGGAATGGAATTTCAATTGATCGTAATGCTTGTACCGTTTATGACTATCTGAAATTAGAAAAATAAATCGATCGCCACGAAAATCAGGAAAACTACAATTAATCTAATTTAAAAAAATGACAATGAGAAAAGTGCATCTGTCAAATTACACTCAACCTGACCACAGCGTCATCTGTATTTATCTCGTTAATTTCTAAACTTATAATGCACGCAACACGTATTTTATCATAATGACATCAAACAATGCAATAAAATGCAAAATTTCGTCGAAGATAATTAAACATTTTCACATTTTTCCAGGTTTTCCATTGTAAGTTTTCTATTTTTCCAATCGGAAAGTCGTAAAAACATTCTCCTGTCAATTACCAAGAGCTGAAAAGAAATTTGAGCCAAATCGGTTAAGCCGTGCTAAATTGATGAATTACTATACATACATTTTTTCCTCCACTTTTATATATATGTGGTCGTAAGCAATAATCGCCGAAGTCGACTTAAGAACGAAATGAGTTATGTATACTACCATATTCAACTAATCAAACTTTATATTTACGCGAAATCCCTATAATCCTAACTTGTTTTGTTATTTAGATATTAATAAAGTCATTATAGCTTAACGCGCTAGGTAGCCCTATCACATTTACTATACGAGCCAAAGTATGCTTAGGAAAGTTTTCAGATACAATATTGTTTTTATTAAAATGACCTATATTAACTTAAGTTTTTTTGCACATTGCATTTTTATAGTTTGCCACAAATAATAAAGTTGTTATAAGAGCCAACGTAAAGATAAGATTTTATTGCTTATTGCGTTTGTAAATTTAACTGTACTTAATTCCATATATGCTACGTAAAAAGCAAAACATTCCTTTACAATAAAAACCTTAGTCAACATAGTCATTATTATGCAATAATTTACGTTTGTAAAAAGCACTTTTATTTCTTTTTTCTAAATATCTCTTAAACAGAGGCAAGTTGCATTACAATTTAGAATTCTGCCTACAAAGATCTTCGATGTGTGATATAATTTTTTCCAAATCTCCTTTCAAAATTTTTCAAAAACGCTTCTTTATATAAAAAGCTATTTATCTCGGAAGTATTCTTTTCGACTTAGGCGATTATTGCTTATGGCCACAGATATATAAACTAGCAGACCCGGCAGACCTTGTACTGCCTGACCAGTGACTTCCCTAGAAATAAATTTTAAAATATTTTTCTATTAATATTTAACATTTCATTTATTGCAATGCTTTAGGATATACAATATATCTGGTTTTCCCGTCCTTGGTATACACAAATCAATTTTTTTGGATGCACGACTCAAAAAACGGATCTTTTTAACTCAATGAGTATGACAAAAACCGATATGCGCTGCTGGGCAGATGTATAGCTAGTATTTATTTAGTTCTATCCTATTCTATTTAGACTGTCTTTAAACATTGCTGTACACCCTTTAATACTCCAGATATGTATAAATTGCAATACAAACCATAAAAAATGAGGTGCATTCATTAAGATTAATGCACATATGGCTGATTCCTTGGAAACTGATATATTTCACATCGACTTTTTGTGAAATGTCAATGTTACGATAAATGACTTTTGAAAGTGTATACAGTGTAAATGGGGTATAAGAAATAGCCCCTGTTTCGCATTGCGCTACAACTTAACCCATTAACGCCCACTGTACCCATACTTATTCAAATATCGAAAAAATTCATTCTAAATATCGAAAATATATAGTTTTGATACAACCACTTCATAAACTGCTTTGGACGCAAGTGTATTATTCAGTTTCATATTTAAACTATTAACCCCTTATGAGAACACATATATATTTGGTGGAAATTGAACCAAGAATTATTGTATTTTTTTGTGTTTTTTTAACGGTGGGCTGTATATATATGTGAACAATATGCTCCAAAATCAGTTTATTCAAGTATTAACACTAAATAATAGTTATTCCTGTATCAAAACCAGTAGAAAAAAAAGTTGTGACATTTCATGTTTAATCTATTCTCATTTTAATATAGCTTAATATTTTTGGACTTCCGTTAGAAATTAGATGTATGCCACCAAGGTCTATATGTGTTCTAATTTTCAAGGAAAAATTACACCTAGTTTAGAAGAAAAGCTGTGGTAAAGTTGTGACATGAGAAAGTGTGACACATATATTAAACGCAACCATGACCACCATTTTTTGATTTTTTACAAAACTGGAGAACAAAGTTTAGTCCTCTGTAGGACCCTAGTCAAGCAAATTATTTTTAAAACAATTGCGGCATATTGTTACGCTCTTTATCCTCTTTTAAAGCTTCTTGATGCAAATTTTGTTTTGATCACAATTTATAGCATATAATGCCAATAAAAGTACATGACCTCAGCAAAGGCACACTATAAATTGTTACTTTTTTTTATTTTTGGGTGTTTTAAAGTAGTCCCTGGTATTAAGAAACTAAATTTTGCCCTTGATTTATATTACTCGATGAGATTAATAAGACTGCATATCAGTTTATTTAGAAAAATTTCGGTTTGTTATAAATTTGTGACACTAAAGTCGGTGAACACAAATATATCAGTTTCCAAGGAATCAGCCATATGTACGTTAAAATTTCTCTAAAGCAAATACATGCAGGGATATAAAGAATTGAAATATTACTTAGCTTGTAGCTTCGTCCATACCTAACAAAGCTTTTAACGTATTAGGAATGTTTAAAAGAGATCGACCATGAACTTTGGACATTATTGAAGTACAAACAAACACACAAAAAATTTGGTCGTGGCACCGCCCACTTTTCCAAAATTATATAAATCTTGACCAAAGGACAGACATATCCAAAAATCATTAATTTAGACCGAATATTTTTAGAGTTATGAAGAGTTAAAATTTGATATAGCCTGGTGGTGTGGCACCGCCCAATTTTCCATAAATTAATATAGCCTAAATTGTACACACCAATCTTCTTAACCAATCTGGGAAGTTTCAAAGAGATCGGCCATACACTTTGGACATAATTGAAGTAAAAACGAAACAGAAAAAATGTGGGCGTGGCACAGCCCACTTTTCCAAAACTATATAAATCTTGACCAACGGACACTCATCCAAAGGTCATTTATTTATACCAAACTAGCAGACCCGGCAGACGTTGTTCTGCCTGACCAGTGACTTCCCTAGAAATACATTTTCAAATAGTTTTCTTTAACTTTTAACATTCCATTTATTGCAGTGCTTTAGGATATACAATGTTTCTGGCTTTAAAGTCTTTGGTATAAACAAATAAATTTTTTGGATGTCCAACTCAAAAAACGGATGTTTTGAACTCAATGGGTATGACAAAAACCATTATGCGCTGCTGAGCAGATGTATAGTTAGTACTTATTTAATTATATCCTACTAGCAGACCCGGCAGACGTTGTTCTGCCTGACCAGTGACTTCCCTAGAAATACATTTTCAAATAGTTTTCTTTAACTTTTAACATTCCATTTATTGCAGTGCTTTAGGATATACAATGTTTCTGGCTTTAAAGTCTTTGGTATAAACAAATAAATTTTTTGTATGTCCAACTCAAAAAACGGATGTTTTGAACTCAATGGGTATGACAAAAACCATTATGCGCTGCTGAGCAGATGTATAGTTAGTACTTATTTAATTATATCCTATATCTACCTATAATACTCTGGATATGTATGAACGGCAATAACAAACAAAAAAAATTAAGTGCTTTGATTAAGATTTAAGAACGTTAAAATGTCACTAAAGCAAATACATTCAGGGATATAACGAATTGAAATATTACTTAGCTTGTGGTCCTGGAACTGCCCACTTTTCCAAAGAATTTACAAATGTAGCCTATGTATGTCGTACCCAGCGAAGATTTTAACGTATTGGAAAAGTTTAAAACAGATCAACCATAAATTTGAAGTACAAACAAAGCACTGAATCCAAAAAATGCGGGCGTGGCACGGCCCACATTTCCCAAATAAAATAATTCTTGACCAAGGGACACACATATCCAAAAATTATTAGTTTAGACCAAAAATATTCAAAGTCATGATGATTTAAATTTAATATAGCCTGGGGGCGTGGCACAACAATCTTCTGAACCAATCTGGAAATTTAGAGAAGATCTACCATAAACTTTGAACTTATTGAAGTACGAACAAAACACAAAAAATGTGGGCGTGGGACCGCCCACTTTTCCCAAATTATATCCATCTTGACTAAAGGACACACATATCCAAAAATCTTTAATTTAGACCCAATATGTTCAGAGTTATGAAGAATTTAAATTTTATATAGCCTGGGGGCGTGACACTGGCTACTTTTCCAAAAATTGATATAGCCTAAATCGTACACAACAATCTTCTGAACCAATCTTGACAGTTTAAAAGAGATCGACCATAAACTTTGGACATTATTGAAGTACAAACAAAACACAAAAAATGTGGGCGTGGGACCGCCCACTTTTCCCAAATTATATCCATCTTTACTAAAGGACACACATATCCAAAAATCTTTAATTTAGACCCAATATGTTCAGAGTTATGAAGAATTTAAATTTTATATAGCCTGGGGGCGTGGCACTGCCTACTATTCCAAAAATTTATATAGCCTAAATCGTACACAACAATCTTCTGAACCAATCTTGACAGTTTAAAAGAGATCGACCATAAACTTTGGACATTATTGAAGTACAAACAAAACACAAAAAAAGGGGCGTGGCACCGCCCACTTTTCCAAAATTACATAAATCTTGACCAAAGGACACACATATCCAGAAATCATTAATTTAGACCAAATATGTTCAGAGTTATGAAGAATTTAAATTTTATATAGCCTGGGGGCGTGGCACCGCCCACTTTTCCAAAAATTGATATAGCCTAAATCGTACACAACAATCTTCTGAACCAATCTTGACAGTTTAAAAGAGATCGACCATAAACTTTGGACATTATTGAAGTACAAACAAAACACAAAAAATGTGGGCGTGGCACCGCCCACTTTTCCAAAATTATATACATCTTGACTAAAGGACACACATATCCAAAAATCTTTAATTTAGACCCAATATGTTCAGAGTTATGAAGAATTTAAATTTTATATAGCCTGGGGGCGTGGCACTGGCTACTTTTCCAAAAATTGATATAGCCTGAATCGTACACAACAATTTTCTGAACCAATCTTGACAGTTTAAAAGAGATCGACCATCAACTTTGGACATTATTGAAGTACAAACAAAGCACAAAAAGTGTGGGCGTGGCACCGCCCACTTTTCCAAAATTATATACATCTTGACTAAAGGACACACATATCCAAAAATCTTTAATTTAGACCCAATATGTTCAGAGTTATGAAGAATTTAAATGTTATATAGCCTGGGGGCGTGGCACTGGCTACTTTTCCAAAAATTGATATAGCCTGAATCGTACACAACAATTTTCTTAAGTACAAACAAAACACAAAAAATGTGGGCGTGGCACCGCCCACTTTTCCAAAATTACATAAATCGTGACTAAAGGACACACATATCCAGAAATCATTAATTTAGACCAAATATGTTCAGAGCTATGAAGAATTTAATTTTTATATAGCCTGGGGGCGTGGCACCGCCTACTTTTCCAAAAATTGATATAGCCTGAATCGTACACAACAATTTTCTGAACCAATCTTGAAAGTTTAAAAGAGATCGACCATAAACTTTGGACATTATTGAAGTACAAACAAAACACAAAAAATGTGGGCGTGGCACCGCCCACTTTTCCAAAATTATATACATCTTGACTAAAGGACACACATATCCAAAAATCTTTAATTTAGACCCAATATGTTCAGAGTTATGAAGAATTTAAATTTTATATAGCCTGGGGGCGTGGCACTGGCTACTTTTCCAAAAATTGATATAGCCTGAATCGTACACAACAATTTTCTGAACCAATCTTGAAAGTTTAAAAGAGATCGACCATAAACTTTGGACATTATTGAAGTACAAACAAAACACAAAAAATGTGGGCGTGGCACCGCCCACTTTTCCAAAATTACATAAATCTTGACCAAAGGACACATATCCAAAAATCATTAATTTAGACCAAATATGTTCAGAGTTATGAAGAATTGTAGTTTTATATAGCCTGGGGGCGTGGCACCGCCCACTTCTCCAAAAATTAATATAGCCTATGCTTTAACCCATGATCTCAAGAATATACTGTGAAAATTTCATAAAAATCGGTTGAGTACTTTGGACGCCCATAAAGGACACACAGACACACATTCATTTTTATTTATAAGATAAGGCAAACAGCTCTATGAAAAAGCTTTTGTATGTATAATAATTTTTTTCTTGAATTCAGATGAATCTAAAATTCACTCTAAGCGGACACAGTCATCACCACTTTTGATATGATAGCTATATTATATGAGCTTATTCTTGGGTCAGCCTTGGTCCACCTAATGGTCAAATTCTTGGAAACGGGTTCGCAGAGGAACCTGAAAACTGTTCCTTGTGAAAATTCTCATCAACACCTTTAATTTGATACGCATATTGTTAAAATACATTCGGGGTATCTGGTCCACATTTCGGTCGATATCTCAGGATTCCAGAAACTTTTTTAACTTTTTCTTTCTGAAGAACCTTCTCGGCGCACAAACAAATACAAAAAAAAAAAAATTAGTGAAATCGGTCCAGCCGCTCTCAATTGATGAGTTACTATAAAGTTTTCAATTTCAAAATTAGTGAAATCGGTCCAGCCGTTCTCAATTGCTGAGTTACTATACATTTTTTCCCTCCATTTTTATATACATATATAGATAAGGCAAACAGCTCTATGAAAAAGCTTTTGTATGATAATTTTTTTCCTGAATTCAGATGAATCTAAAATTCACTCTAAGCGGACACAGTCATCAACACTTTTGATATGATAGCTATATTATATGAGCTTATTCTTGGGTCAGCCTTGGTCCACCTAATGGTCAATATCTTGGAAACGGGTCCGCAGATGAACTTGAAAACTGTTCCTTGTGAAAACTCTCATCAACACCTTTAATTTGATATGCATATTGTTAAAATACATTCGGGGTATCTGGTCCACATTTCGGTCGATATCTCAGGATTCCAGAAACTTTTTTCTTTCTGAAGAACCTTCTCGGGGCACAAACAAATACAAAAAAAAAAAAATTAGTGAAATCGGTCCAGCCGTTCTCAATTGATGAGTTACTATACATTTTTCATTTTCACAGTGAACACAATACCGGTTTTAATTTTGCGTTTGAAAGAACGTGCGCATAAGAAAAAATGTCACATAAAATTAATGGCGATGTATGTGGAAAATGACTTCCATTATTTTCCTGCTTTCCGACTTATTTTTATATTATACCAGGGTCACCCCTGGTCCTCATTTTTGGATATCTCGTAAGCGGGGTAGCATAGGTTCCTGAAAATCACCTCTTTTTTAAACACTCATCAGCACCTTTTATTAGACACCCATATCGTATAAACACGTTCTAAGGTCACCCCTGGTCCTCATTTTTGGATATCTCGTAAGCGGGGAATAATAGGGTCCTGAAAATCACCTCTTTTTTAAACACTCATCAACACCTTTTATTCGACACCCATATCGTATAAACACCTTCTAAGGTCACCCCTGGTCCACATTTTGGTAGATATCTCGGAAAACGGGTCGCATAGGGTCTTGAAAATCACCTCTTTTTTAAATACTCATCAATACCTTTCATTTGATACCCATATTGTAGAAAACCCGTCTGGGGTCACACCTGGTCCATATTTTGGGAAATACCTCGAATACGGGGTCTTATATGGGACTAATAACTAAACTATGTTCAAGCGCTCGTCAACACCTTTCGTTTGATACCCATATCGTACAAACACTTTCTGCAGTCACCCCTGGTCCACATTTGGGTCAATATCTCGGAAACGGGACCCCATATCAAAACCACTCCATGTTAGAACACTCATCAATACCTTTCATTTGATACCCATATCGTACAAACACTTCCTGGAGTCACCCCTGGTCCACATTTGGGTCAATATCTCGGAAAAGGGACCCCATATGGGACTCAAAACCACTCCATGTTAGAACACTCATCAATAGCTTTCATTTGATACCCATATCGTCCAAACACTTTCTGGAGTCACCCCTGGTCCACATTTTGTGGAATATCTCCAAAACCTTCCCGGTTTCTTATACTTTTTTTGGCCATAAACCATGTTGGGCTCAATCAAAAACTACGTGCAAACTTTCGTTTAGTTCGGTCCTGCCGTTCTGGAGTTATAGCGTCAGCAAGGAAAATAGGCTCCATTTTTGTATATAGATATGTTCAGAGTTATAAGAATTAAAATTTGGTATAGCCTGAAAAATATATAAATCGTGACCAAAGGACACACATATCCAAAAATCATTAATTAAGACCAAATTTGTTCAGAGTTATAAGAATAATGCCATAAATGAATATAGCCTAAATCGTACACAACAATCTTCTGAACCGATCTGGAAAGTTGAAAAGAGTGTTACGTGCTAGCTTGTCGGGTGTGGCGGCCTTCTAGGCAGTGCCACTACACCCTCATGTTGCATGCCCCGAGACCTTGCAGGTATGCTTGCCCCCTAACTTCCCTACATTTGGCCCCACCCAGTCATCGTCTCGTCCGTCTGTCTACATCGCCTCTGAAAGAAAAAGAGCACTTAAATTTTGGATTGAATTACAACATATTTATTATATAAGAAGAATCAAAAAATGTATTTATACGGGTCAATTTCAAAAAAAAGTTTTTCCAATTCGCCTGTAAGAGTGGCCAATTTATGTAGAAATTGATGAAGAATCCGGTGGGACCTTTAGGCTCTCAAAAAAATCAATATTTTTGGTTTTTTTTTAGGTTTTCTATGATTTCTATCTTGAGCGTCACACACCAAATATGTATACAAAAACGCTGAAAATGCAAAAATATTTGTGATTCAAGTTTACTATGTTGTTGTTTTGTTTTTCAAGATTCACTTCTGCCAAAATCACCTTTTCGATTATAAACACAAAATCACGATTCACCTTGATTTATTTTTTTTTTTTAAGTGACTAGTTATTTACAAATTTTAAGATGAAAATATGTAAATTATTGTTAAAAAGAGACTTGAACTAAGGGGTTACTTGCAAACTAATAGGCTTGTAACAATGTATTTTAAAAAAACTGCATTTATAAGCGTTTAAGGAAAAAAACTGAGTGTGACGCTCAAGATATTTTGTGCCGATCAAGATGAAAATATGTAAATTTTTGTTAAAAAAAGACTTGAACTAAGGGGTTACTTGCAAACTAATAGGCTTGTAACAATGTATTTAAAAAAACTGCAAATATAAGCGTTTTAAGGAAAAAAAACTAAGTGTGACGCTCAAGATATTTTGTGACGATCAAGAGATTTTGTTGCACGTAAACAAGAAATAATGCCAAATTTAAAGTGTAACGAAAAAAAGTTTATTTTTTACAAAAAGTAAATAAAAGAAAACAAAAATTCTTCAAAAAACAAAAATTTTCATACGAAACTAAACATGTACATATTCTTTGATGTCTTTAACAAAATTTTAAAAAAGGAAGAAATTCTTGAAGAAACTTATACACATACGCGCTCTATCGAGCTTTATTTTCTCGCGACATTTCCGTGCTCTTTCAGCCGCCGTTAATTTTGTTGTTTTACTCTTGAAAATTAAAAAATAAAATCAAAATTAAGCATTTCAAGCTATGAAGCAATATGTATGAAAAGTGATGCTCATGAAATGTTTGCCTATTTTGGTTTTTTCCGTAGGCAATTTATTTCCCAAATTCACAAGTTATAAAAAAATGAGTTGAGACCATGTAAACAATGATTTTCAACTTTAATTTTTTACATTTAAAAAAATTTGCGTGACGCTCAAGAATTTTATCGCGCCCTTACCATGGTGTTCACAAAAACTACGCAAATCCACACTTTTTTTAATAGTTTTTTTTTCGCTTTTTCACTATTGTAATAATTAAAGTTTGTACTTTTCTTACGTTATTTACTTGTATTTAAATGAAAAGTGAAAAGTGCTGATATTTCTTGATTTATAAAAAAGTGACGCTCAATGCAAATTGTGGGACAACTTTTCTTTTCAACGCCAAATTCGCACTAATTAATTTTTGACAACTATATCAAATGAAAACAAAAGAAAGAAACCCAATAATTCGAAAACTGTTATTAAATGTTGCCCAGTAACTTTTTTCTTGATTTTATTTTATTTTGTTTACTATAAATTCTAACGGGGGACACATGTTTTTGTATGAAAGGAGTCAGAGGGAGAAACAAAACACCATACTGAATAAACAAAAAAACAAATATACAAATTTGAGAATTATGTTTTTTTGTTACATATTCCTCGGTGATCGCTGTCCCATTTTTTTTTTTTTTTTTAAATTTGTTTTTTACATAGTAGTGTAAAGTGCGGGGACACAAAAATTGCGTTTTTTTTTAAATTGACCCATACATACTTATATATACAAATTGCTTATGAATATATGAAGGGTGTTCGGTTTTCATTCGAACTGTAAAAATTGAGTCAAACCAAAAACAAGTGCCTAATACGATCTTACAATAAATATATACTATTGGGCTCAGCCCGATTTTTACACCTTAATTCAATGATGTATCTGGGAATATTTATGTCGTAAAATTTACTGATTCGTTTATGGTAGGCCAATGTTATTCATGGGAGCATACATGTAATATGCGCTAAGCGTCATCCGTGACGAACACACTTATACCCACATGCACAATCTCATGTCAAAAATAATTGTTTAAAAAGTATGAATTGAAATTTTTATATAGGTATACTTTAATTTGATGGTAGGTACGATTTGGGCGAACACTCTGTCAGGGAGAAGAGCAGGTTATGACCTTGTCAGCCTCTACCAGGGGTGACCTTAAGAAGACCGAGTATGGAAATGAATGAATACTCCCGCCCGGCCTACAAGACGTCTTGGATTTAGGGGTGGACTAAGTGGGTAATTCCCGTTTTTCCCTATGGATTTCAATACATTTTACACTCTCGGTAACAGATGCACTTGACCAAACTTACAGGGGTGAACGCTAAGGGTCAGTGTTAGGCTTTGGTTACCTCACTTATACCAGGTCAAATTGCCTCGGCTGTGACCGACCAAAGACTCTGCACTCACTAACACTGTCCCTTAGTTTCACATTATCACCTATCCACACTACTAACAATTAGGTTTTTTCTTTCACTTTATTAATATTATAAATAGATGTCAGCCTTCCTCCAAATGGTGGTGATAATAGCACTTCGGTGCTTTACGGCAACTGCATTAAAGATGTTGGGATGTTGGTGGTGTTCGCTCATGCGGATCTAAGTATGTGGGTGGCGTCCGCTCATGTGGTGGCCCCTGTTTCCCCGGTGTCAGCAGGCAAATATGGCGTAATCGTACCCCTGATGATAGAGGTGGTGGCAATGGGCGTGTTGGGGTGGAAGGTGATCGACACTCTTACCTGGCAGCCGATGGCGGTATTGTGTGGAATTGGGAGTATTTCCCTATTATCTCTTGCGATAATGCTTTTGGCAACACTGAGGGCGTCGTATTTTGGTGCAGGTTTTTTTTCTTCTCTTTTTGTTGGTGACTCCAAGTAATTATGATGCCCCTGAGTATGATGGGGTGCTCTCTTGCGGTATTCGCTCTGAGGGCGGCCCGGTGGCGCTGCCTATGTGAACCTCGAGATACCGGTGGTGATTAGCCTAAATTCCCTCAGTATTACTATTAAACACTTACCAATACGCAAAAAAAATTCGCTGGTTGTGATTTATTGGGGTACTTAGGTACTTTTACCCCGTTTGCTCGTTTCTCCACTTCTGGATAATCGTGGAATTTACAGATAAAAAAAAACTGCTGCTACTCGCCTCGGCTGCCGGTGATAAAAAGGACGCCGGAATTCAGAATTTTTAGGATGTAGCTGCGGTTGATCTGACGTTTTGCTGACGTGGCACGGAAACGTTTGGAAAACGACCTGCCAGATCGCGTGTAGGTATGAGGCCTACAGGGTGACCGCAACAAGAGATCGACCATTAACTTTGGACAATATTGAAGTAGAAACAAAACACAAAAAATGTGTACGTGGCACCGCCCACTTTTCCAAAATTATATATATCTTGACCAAAGGACACACTTATCCAAACTATTAATTTGGACCAAATATGTTCAGAGTTGTGAAGAATTAAAATTTGATGTAGCCTGGGGGAGTGGCACCTCCCACTTTATCAAAATTATATAAATCTTGACCAAGGGGAGTGGCACCTCCCACTTTTCCATAAATTAATATATCCCAAATCGTACACAACGATCTTCTTAACCGATCTGGAAAGTTTAAAAGAGATCGACCATAAACTTTGAACATTACTGATGTACAAACAAAAGACAAAAAAATGTGGGCGTTGCACCGGCCACTTTTCCAAAATTATAAAAATCTTGACCAAAGGACACACATATCCAAAAATCATTAATTAAGTCCAAATATGTTCAGAGTTATGAAGAATTGAAATTTTATTGAGCCTGGGGCGTTGTACCGCCCACTTTCACACATTTCCACAAATTTTCTTTCGTGAAAACCTTCTCCTAGCAATTGCCAAGAACTGAAAAAAATTTTTTATATATATGGAACGCAAACGTCATTATAGCTGTGCAGTTGTTTTTTATTGTGCTGTGTTTAAATTGTGGAAATTAAATAAAGCTAACTATCTTTTTGATCTTTACTTGTGATAAAAATAAGTGCAAAGACTTAGTGTTGAATTGTGAAAACTTATTTTGTTTGATTAATTCATACTTTGTGAATTTTATTTGCCGAGTCATTTTTGCATTGTGTATTTGTTGTAGTTTGATTGGCTTAGTTTCTTGCATTTTGTTTTTGGTTTTTTCGTTACTTTGCTCTTTACTTTTATCACAGCTGTTTGCGTGGTTTGTGAAGTGTCAGAACCAGTGACTCTCAAACTGTTCGCTCCAAACTTGTAGTGTTGCATTTTGTTAACCTGCTTTTTAAACTTTTAGTAACAGCTTTTATTTTAACTAATTTCTTTCTTTTCTTAAACTAACGTTTTCGTTTCTTCAACTTTATATCTTATTTTCTCTTCGTTACATATATATTCCTACACAAAAAAAATGTCCTGTATATACGTTAACTGCCAAATAAAAAGTGAATCCGAACGCTACTTGTCTTGCTGGCTTTGTGATGGGCTCGCCCATATTAAATGTACTGGTTTTACGGGTAGAGTTGCAGATTTTATCAATGATGGGAAGACGGGTGTACGTTGGTCCTGCTTAAAGTGCAGATCCACTGATGTAGACCTCTTTAGACTTTTTAGGGAAACTCGTAACGCTTTCTCTGAAATAGGCAAAGAAATCTGCAGCATAACAGAGAAGTTCAAGCATTGCGATGACTTGTTCAAGTCATTTAAGTGTTTGGACGGCTCTTCTGCTGTTAAGGAGAAAAGCACTAATTGTGGTAGTTTACCTAGTTTGCCTATTGCTGTAAGTCCAGCACCCACTCAGATTATTCCTGCACCTCAAGCCTTTGAGTTGATTAACTTGGCTTCGCCGGGTCCGGAAGCCGTGGCTCCTTCCACTTCCAAGGCTCCTAAAAGAAACCTTGCTGTTCAGACCCGTTCTATGTCAAGTCAACCAACAGTCAAGAAGCTGGTTGTGGTCCCTGCGAAAAAGTCTGTTTTTGTGTCCAGGTTCGAGAAGGACACTTCCGCTGATGACATTAAGTCTTATGTTAAATCTAAAATTAAAGCTGGCGGTATGATAATAAATAAGTTTAAATTTAAATACGATAGAACCATATCATCATTTAGGATTGATGTTTTTCAGTCCGATTTTGATGCTATTTTGGATAGCTCTTTCTGGCCACCTGGGGCTTTGGTTCGGGAATTTTTGTTTAAGCCGAATGCCCCAAATTTAACGAAGGTCCCTAGTCAGAATATCGATCAGAATACCGATCCAAAAAACGTAAAGTAAATTCTGCCTTTAACATTTATTATCAGAATGTTAGAGGTTTGAGACCAAGCTAACGGATTTCTATCTTAAAACGATCAATTGTAACTACAATATTATTGCCTTTACCGAAACTTGGTTAAAACCGCATGTCTTTGATTCGGAAATTTTTTGCGACGGATATCAAACGTATAGAAAGGATCGCTTGAACAGAACCGGTGGTGGCGTCTTGGTGGCTGTAAGATCTTCATTACCATCTGAAGATGTATATATACCCTCCATTGAAAACATTGAGTTTAAGTGCATCCGAGTCCTGTTAGGCAGCGGATATATTTATATTGCTGTTTGCTACACTCCACCGTCATCTGATTTATCTGTGTATATGCACCACATTTCTCTTTTAAATGGTGTTCATTCTATGTTAAAACCGTCCGATTCATTTATTGTTTTGGGGGACTTTAATCTTCCATACATCTCGTGGAGCAAAATTAATAATAGTATTGTGCCAATCTCGGCTAAGCTTAGTAACAATGAGTTTTTGGATGAAATTACCAACCTTTGTCTTAGCCAAATTAATGTTATCCCAAATAAGTTTGGTAAAGTTTTGGATTTAGCCTTCGTCGATGACCTGTCTAAATTTTTTATAAATAGGTGCGATCCTCTAGTGTTACCTGAAGATGTTTACCATCCCCCTCTGGAGATAGTCTACGAAACCATAAGCAATGAGGGGAAGTGCATTAAGAAACCTTGCACCTCTAACATAAAATTTGATTTTGCGAAAGCCAATTTTAAAAAGTTAAATGAAGAACTATCTAAGATAATCTGGCATCGGTACAATGAGGATGTTGAGCTTTGCGTTTTACATTTTAATAATACTATTTATAATCTTTTCGAAAAGTATATACCTAAGCGAATCTGCGTTTATGATGAGCCAGCTCAGGCCTGGTTTACTAAAGAGCTAAAAGCATTAAAGAATAAAAAGTCGCGTCTTTTCAAAATGTACAAGAAAACGGGTTTACATTCAGATTATATACAGTATTCTATTATACGTCATAGATATTTAGAACTAAATAAAAAGTGTTATAGAGATTATATTTGCAAAATGAAAAAGCAAATTTTTTGCAACCCTAAATCATTTTATGGTTTTGTAAACTCTAAACGCCAAGTAAAAGGGTTCCCTTCAACCATGAAATTCAGGGATGGCATCTCCAGCAACAACCTAGAGATAGCCAATTTATTTGCTCAATTCTTTAAGTCTAATTATTCTATTGCAATCAATTCACCACCTAACAACTATCCATATCAACCACATTCAAGTCATTCAATCCATGTTCCTAATTTAAACTCGGAAGATGTTTTATTACATCTCAAGACCTTGAAGGAATCATTTCCTGGTCCTGATTTAATACCGACATGCTTTCTTAAAAAGTGTGCTGAACACATATAGCAACCGTTGACCGAACTGTTTAATCTTTCTTTACAGTGTGGCGTTTTCCCAGCTTCATGGAAAGAGTCTTTCCTTATACCTCTTTATAAAAATGGCAGTAGGTCATCGATAGAAAACTATCGTGGTATTGCAAAACTCTCGGCTATTCCCAAATTATTTGAAGCTATTGTTACTAAGTGCCTAACCTTTTCAATCTCAACATTAATTGCTAGCTCCCAGCATGGATTTTGCAAGGGTAAATCAACAACAACCAACTTACTTGAATTCACAACCCACGTGTCGAATGGATTTAGAGATAATCTCAACACCGACGTCATTTACACAGATTTTAGTAAAGCATTTGACAAAGTTTGCCACTCTCTACTAATTCACAAGCTCGATCTGGTTGGTTTCCAACCGGGCCTCACCCGTTGGATCTCCTCCTATCTCTCTGAAAGAACTCAAAGAGTAATTTTTAAAGATTCCGTTTCTAACATTATCGATGTATCCTCTGGTGTTCCTCAGGGCAGCCATCTTGGCCCGGTTCTGTTTTTGATTTTCATAAATGATATCTGTACAACAATAAAGTATTCAAATATCTTGATGTATGCTGACGATGTAAAACTATTTAAGTCATATGCGTCCGCGGAAGATCGGTCTTTGCCTCAAATGGATTTAGAGTACTTAGTTACGTGGTGCAATGTAAACTATATGCCGCTAAACTTAAAGAAATGTAAATTTATGTGTTTTTCACGTAGAGGTATTCAGCCAGCTTCTTATGCAATTAATAATCACAGTATTGAAAATGTTAATGTTTTTGTTGACTTAGGCGTAACGATGAACTGCAAACTTAGCTTCAGTCCGCATATTGAGGCAACAGTCAATAAGGCTAGAGGTGTTTTAGCTTTTGTGAAAAGGTGGTCAAAAGAATTTAGTGACCCATATGTTACTAAAACTCTTTTTACTACCTTGGTTAGACCGATATTGGAGTATGGCTCGATTGTGTGGAGTCCGCGTTATCAAGTTAATATAGACAAGCTAGAATCAATTCAAAAACAGTTCCTACTTTTTGCCTTGAGAAACCTACAATGGGATTCAATGTACAGTCTTCCACCTTATACTAGTCGGTTAAAACTTATCGATCTCCCAACTCTTTCTAGTCGTAGGGAAATGCTTGGTGTAATTTTTATGGTAAAATTAATAAACGGACACATTTCAAGTCCATTTCTTTTAAATGAAGCTAAATTTAATATTCCCTCCCGAGCTTCAAGACATTTCAAACCTATTTTTTTTGAAGCAATGTAGAACTAATTTTTAATTGCACGAACCTTTTCAGTGTTTATGTGAAAAATATAACTCTCACTTTTGTAAGTTTGATACTTCGGACTCGCTTTTTATAATAAAAAAATCTGTTCTTTCCTCTCTCAACTAATTATTTTGTTTATGTATTTTGTTGTTGGATTTTTGCGGTCTATTTTGTTTACATATTTGTAAGTTTTTGCAAGCTCGAGACCAAATAAACAATAATTCGTAATGAATTTAATTGTCAGTTTTTTTGGGAAAAATTGATAATTGGAGAAAAATTACAAAGGAAAAAATCAACAGCGATGGATAGGATTACATGTTTCAGAGTTTCCAGGCTCATCATCAGATCCCTTTTCGGACACGGATTCGAACTCGTGTCTGCACCAAAGCCGCTGTTAGAAAATTCCAACACTAAGCAATGATGCCCTGTGACGTCACAATGCACTTATCTCCACTTCAATTAATTCCCTTTTGTTTGTTTGTTCTTGCCAACTGTATACACAAAATTTCTTAAGACATGCAGCCTATATGTTATGATGTGTGTTGGTCTTGTTGTTTGTACATATTTACATATGTACGTAAACCCGTGCTATGGTTTCAATGTATTTTGTTGTTGGATTTTTGCGGTCTATTTTGTTTACATATTTGTAAGTTTTTGCAAGCTCGAGACCAAATAAACAATAATTCGTAATGAATTTAATTGTCAGTTTTTTTGGGAAAAATTGATAATTGGAGAAAAATTACAAAGGAAAAAATCAACAGCGATGGATAGGATTACATGTTTCAGAGTTTCCAGGCTCATCATCAGATCCCTTTTCGGACACGGATTCGAACTCGTGTCTGCACCAAAGCCGCTGTTAGAAAATTCCAACACTAAGCAATGATGCCCTGTGACGTCACAATGCACTTATCTCCACTTCAATTAATTCCCTTTTGTTTGTTTGTTCTTGCCAACTGTATACACAAAATTTCTTAAGACATGCAGCCTATATGTTATGATGTGTGTTGGTCTTGTTGTTTGTACATATTTACATATGTACGTAAACCCGTGCTATGGTTTCAATGTATTTTGTTGTTGGATTTTTGCGGTCTATTTTGTTTACATATTTGAAAGTTTTTGCAAGCTCGAGACCAAATAAACAATAATTCGTAATGAATTTAATTGTCAGTTTTTATGTTTTTGTTTATGTTTATGTATTTTAATCTCTTATGTATGCACCTTATTCGGCTGATGAAGTTTTTCTGTAGCTGAACAGTTTGAGGTCTCGACGCTTAACAAACCTCCGCCTTTCAAACACTCGGCAAATTTGATCCGCGCGTTATGCGGATGCTCCCCTCGTGTCGGTTGGGCGGGATGGTGGGTAATCCGTTGGGCTTATTATTATTAAAGATTGTATGTTTTAAACTACCAAATTACGCTATAGAGAAGTTTCATAAACTCTAACAATGTAATCAAATTCTAGTCTTATTATTAATCGAATCATACTGTTTAAGTAGGAAAAATTACCATCATTTTTTAGTGTTAATAGCGATTGCTAAAATAACATACTACTTATTGTTCATTATATTTATAATAATTAAGTTAGTACATTGGAAATGTAAATATTAGTTTTTACTTATTTTTCCCCAAAAATTTGTTAAAATTTGTAAAATATAGCTGTAATGTGATTTATTTCAATGTATTACAAAATAATTTCAATAAAATATTCAAATATTTAATAAAAAAATGCATTTTTGTGCAATTTATTTGACAATAACCACTATAACTGGTATTTCATTAACCAATTCAGCTAGTAAAATTAACCATTACCCCGTTTCTGTAACTTTGCGTTAACTTAACGAATGAGTTTTTATCGCATGGCTCGTGTTTCTGTATGAAAAAAATTCACCTTGCGATATGTTCATGGTGTGTTATGTAAAAATAATAAAATGACAGGCCACAAGACATACGTAGGTGCCAAACAGAGCATTTGACGCACGCCAAGCAATTGTTTTAATAGTCTAGTAGTTGTGATGTTGCCCTACCCAGCGGGGGATTCCGAGTTCGTATCGTGGCAAACTTTTTCCTTTTACAATTTTTTTTTTACATTTTATTTTTTATATTTTTCTAAGAACTAATATTTAGTAAACATTAATAACATTCAAAATTTGCACACAATACAATTATTTTGGATTTTACGCTTGTTATCACCTCGTTATTGTACCACGGTACAATGCCACTATAGGCTTCGTTAATTTCATCGATCGCGGTAACGAAAATACATTTCTACCACGATTATAGAAACACTGCCCAGCGATAACTACGTAACAGGGTTATTATGCGAGCTGCTTAACACCAAGTTCTTCAAATCGGCTCCTAGCGTGATTGACAGCGACAAATCAATCGCCATCGATAAAACCTCCAAATCAAGCCCAGCTATATATAAGTTAATTCATTTCATCAGAGCTTAAGTTCTATATTCTTGCAATGCAAACTTAGAACTAACTTATTTAACTAATTATTTCTTAAAACTAACCTATGCTGCCGCTGATTCCGCTTTTGTTCTGCTGGTGGTGCGGCCAACGATTGCTTCATTCCTTGTTGTGTGTTCACCGTTTTGCTGACAAGGTGTTGTATTGCGTGATGAAATTGTCACCTGCTAGCTTGTGCAACAGGGTGTCATTTCCCTTTATTTTCTATTCTTTGTTTCTTTCCTGTAGCCCGTTCCTGTCTTCCATCGATACGATTTTTAACGCAAAGTGCAACCCTGTTATGTAGTTATCGCTAAGCAGTGTTTCTATAAGCGTGGTAGAAATATATTTTCGTTACGGCGATCGATAAAATTAACGCAGCCTATAGTGACAGTGATAACAAGCGTAAAATTCAAAATAATTGTAGTGTGAGCAAATTTTTAATGTTATTAATATTTACTAAAAGTTAGTTCTTAGAAAAATATAAAAACAAAAAAAAAATATTTAAAAAAAAAGTTGAAAAAAGAAAAACTTGCCATGATTCGAACTCGAAATCCCCCGCTGGTTAGGGCAACATCTCAACTACTAGGCTATTAAGACAATTGCTTGGCGTGCGTCAATTGCTCTGTTTGGCACCTAAGCCTTGTGGGCTATAATTTTTATCATTTTTACAGGTGAATTTTTTTTATACAGAAACAGTTTATTCATTACGAGCCATGCGATAAAAACTCATTCGTAAGTTAATGCAAAGTTACAGAAATGGGCTACTGGTATTTTCCTTTCATTTCCCTTCTTTTCTTTTCAACGAATATAACGTGTATTTAAAGAGAGTTGCCAGATTTTAAGCCGCTTAAAAAATTATTAAATTTTGAACGTGAGTAGCAGGAAATCGATAGAACAAACATTCGTAGAAAACATTCTACCGAAATCAGCAAAAAAAAATTATTTTGCAAAAAACATGTTTTCCATACAAGATACATCACAAAAGTCTACTTGTTTGCATGTCTTTTATAATACTAATAACCATTATCGAAAAATTAAAAGAAGCCAAAAAACCTACACTTTAAATCGCTGCCAAAAAGTATGCAAATGTTTTTATTATTTTTTTTACCCTTTCATATGCACTAGTTAGATTACCCAAAGGAACGTATGGTTGGAATCACCTCCGTATGAAGTCCCTGTTGCCTGGCCTATTTCCTTATTTTGTTGTGTTATATTTTATTTTTATTCACAACAAATTAAAAACCCAAAAATGCAGAAACAAAGCTACATACGATGTTGAATACTATGTGTGAATAATAAGCTATTTTGTTTTGTCTGCTTAATATCGTTATTTAAAAAAGAGAATTAGTTTCAGAAATATCAAGATAAATATTCGTTTGCACTCAAAAAAAAAAAATAATATTATTTGTTTTCGAAACAGCAAACAAATCCATATGCCCAAGTTGGTTTTGTTTTTTTTTTTGCAGAATATCTGCACTCTTGCTTGCTACTTCTGCTCATATGACTACTAAGCAGTAATTTTATACCAAAGAGTGAAATAGGTCTTATAAAGGAAGGAGTGCTGATATGACCCTCTTTTTGTATTTTCTGAAACAACAAAAATTGTTGATAACAACGAAACAAACTCATTTAATTTAAAATTTTTTTGAGAGTGATTGAAATAAAAATTGTTTTGCTTGGTATTCAGCGAAAGAAAAGGGGTTTTAAGTTATTTTTTTTATAATTCCAGGAACAATTTCTTTGTTCTCGTGTTTTACATTAGTTGCTTAATATTTCCAACGAAGCAACTCCTGTTATCTGCGTCTATATAGGTAAATACGTCTTTGGTATTGGTATGATGTAATTTTAGGTGGCGCGAACTAAAGTCAACGGAATTAACGTCAGTGACGTTAATTCGCACCCCAAAAGCGAATTAATGTCAGTGACATTAAGACGCATGCCAAAAGCGAACTAAGGTCAATATTTTTAGCGAACTAACGTCATTGACATTAATTCGCATTAAGAAAGCGAACTAAAGTCAGTACATTTTTTATTATATTCCAAATTTTCATTTTTCGTTATCACCTTCGACTTATGATCATTATATCATGAATCTGGGATTGACTTAGGTCAGATCCCCAATTCGGGGTGTGATCCATGGTATTTATGTGCAGAACTCCTTTCCGCATTGGCGGCCTTCGGCCGCGCTTCAAAAAATAACCCTGGGCTACGCCATTCCAACTCCGGGTGGTTGCCATAGCCGTGGCTACCGCCACGGTGATGTCCTTCCGCGTGCCACTCTTTTCTCACAGGGTAATGTGATTACAACAACCACATGAAAATGACAGAAAATTCTGAACTTTAACTGCAAATATCTCGGAAACTACTAAAAATATTGGTTCAGCGGATTTATATTCATGCTCCTGGGACCAAAGCGCGTCTCCTGATCAGTGTTGCCAGAATTTTTTCGAGCAATCCGGCTAGATCGAGAAAAAAAAACGGCTAAAAACGGCTAAAAAAAATAATTTCGGCGAGAAAAATTACAATTTTGGCCGAAAAAACGGCTAAAAATTTTGAATCAACTTTTCACACGTTTTATTCGATTTTTTTCATGAAAACATATAATATAAATATTTTATAATATTCACCCCTATTCTGCATAACAATTACGTTCCCGCTCTACGCTCCGCTTGGATCGTAAATATGCATTCTGAGTTACGCTTGGATCGAAAGAAAAAGAGGAAGAGCTATAAGTTTTTCGAAGTCAGCTGTTTGCCTTGGAATGTGTGAAATTGAAACATAACAAAGCAATTTAAATTACACAAATTATTACTTTTGAAATAAAAGTAAAGCTTTATTATGATTTATAGACTTAATTGTATATGTTTGAGCATTATTGAATAAATTGAGTGAAATTTTATAGATCAATTGACTGATTGTAGCAGACAACGAAGGACCAACAAAAAGCAAGAGGACACTGTTGGTGGATGTTACCACATCGTCAGTAGGTAGCTGGTATTTTCCATAGAGCTAGTGCTACAAGAGTGCGCTTTGCCGACCAGGTACACAGATGGTTGGCGTCGCATCGTGGGGCCACACCATACGCCGAGCAAACATTACACATGTCAGTGTTAAGTCTGACATCAGGTGGTACTTTTCGCTGGAGGAAGACATTGGCCGCCCCGGAACTGACAAAGAAGTTTACAGAATATGAGTGGGTGCTGTGGAGTGGCCGCCGGTGCACGTTTGGATATAATGGCAAAGTCAAAGCCATTACCTTAGTTTTAATTTTGTTAGTAATATTGTTTGGTGTTTTGAATGCTAGTCCAATTTGTAATTGTTTACAACCGGTGCCGATGCTAATGCGCGTCCAAAAATATTAGATCTCCGTAGGCGGATTCACATTCCTGGCATCGAAAAGCGTCTTTTGATATCCCTCCCTACATTTTTGGACAAATATTAGTACTCGCCACCAGTCGCAAACAATTACCCTGCAAACATATCAAAAAACATCATTAGAGCACAAAAACAAAATATAGCGAGCGTTTTACAACTTTTACATACGAGTTTTACTTAAATTTCAAGAATTTCAACAAAAAATCGCGGGAATTAATCGTAAATTGTTTGCAAAATAAAAAACAAGCATTTATACGCCAACAAAATTCCAACGTAGAAAAACGGAGCTACGATCGAAGTGCAGAATTAGCAGAATTGGAAGTTTCGAAGTTGAACGTAGCGGAATTGAAACGCAGAATACCAAAGTTGCCAAGCGGAGAAATTTTCGATCCAAGTCGAAATGCAGAATAGGGGTGATTAAGTTATTTGTACTCTTTGTTTGTACCGCTAAAGCTAACAGTTTTAAGTCAAATTTTCACATGTTTTATTCGTTGTTTTGTCATTAAAACAAATGATATAAATATTTTACAATGTAAAGGAGTGGTTCTCATCTAGCCTTAAATATAAAAGTTCACTCTAAACAAAAATTTTGTTTAAAAAATTTAGATGAATTTTAAGGTTTACTTGAGAAAATGCCTCCAATTTCATAACAATAAAAAAAAGTTTCTTATACAGATGCTTTGCATCCTAATATACAGAGCTGTTATAGTTCAACAATTCAAATCTGTATTTTTTAAAATAGCCTCAATATAAAGCTTACATTTACATATATTTGTTATATCTATTACATAGATGTGCTTATATAAAAGGTACAACGAGCAAAATTTTAAGCAGAGCTTACTGTTTTAAAAATAATGTGACTTAATGAAAAGTCGCAATAAAATAACGCATCAGGTAACGAATATATTTTAAATAACATATACTTTCATGGCATAAAATGAAAAAAAAAAATTTATAAATTTGTGGGAAATGTACATATATACATACATTTTACAATATTTCTATATCACAATTTTCTATATCTTGCTCTGAACTATCATAAATGCTAGAGTTATTCATAAGCGTAACGAAATCTTTAGTTATTATGAAGTCATGATAGCACTTATTTTCCCTTTTGAGTCCATATCTTACATACAAAATTGAATTTAGCATTTTTTCAGTAATTCTATTACGCTGCTTTGTTTTTTCATGGTGGCAATACTAAAAAGGCAATACTAAAAATTCAAACACAAATATAGCAAGAGCAGCAAAAGGATTTTCCCCTAAAGCATTTTTATACTCCCGAACGGTGCAGTGAAATAACGCCCAAGGAAATAACGCCCATGGACGTTATTTCCCATTCAAAAAGGAAATAACGCCCATGGGCCTTATTTCCTTTTTAAATGGAAATATCGCCCATCTGCAAAAAGAAATAAAGCCCATGGCTCTTATTTCCTTTTTAAAAGAGAAATAACGCCCATAGGATTTTACGCGAGCAACACGAACTATTGATTAGCATTTTTTTCACAAATTACCCTGTGAGAAAAGAGTGGGAAACGTGGCACGCGGAAAGACATCACCGTGGCGGTAGCCACGGCTATGGCACACACCCGGAGTTGGAATGGCGTAGCCCAGGGTTATTTTTTGAAGCGCGGCCGAAGGCCGCCTACGCGGAAAGGTGTCCTGCACATAAAAAACGTGGATGGGGCCCCGAATTGGGGATCTGACCCCGGACAATTTTCGGTTTTTCACTAATAACTTTTCACAGAAACAAAATATTGCTTTTCCCCCTTCGGATTATAGTTACGGAGGCCCGATCCACGATTTTTAGGTGCAGAACACCTTTCCGCGTAGGCGGCCTTCGGCCGCGCTTCAAAAAATAACCCTGGGCTACGCCATTCCAACTCCGGGTGTGTGCCATAGCCGTGGCTACCGCCACGGTGATGTCCTTCCGCGTGCCACGTTTCCCACTTTGGTTAACGTGAAATTTGTGTGTAACTATTCAATAAAATACAAAACGAATTAGAATATTATTGTTTCATTAAAAAAAATGAAAGAGCAATAAGGCCTTTAAGACTTTATTTCTCTTTCGAAGTGTAATAAAGCCTTTTTTGAAATAAAGTCCTTATTTCACTTTCAATAGTGTAATAAGGCCTTAAAGGGCTTATTTCACAAGGCGATATTGCACCCCGCCTTATAAAAACATAACAAATATGTTCAAATTTATTGAAATAAAGAAAACCATATACTTAATTCTTCAATCAGCTTGTTTTAATTCGTTTTTAACGTCCGTGGGCTTTATTTCTCTTCGAAAAAGGAAATAACACCCATCAGCAAAAGGTGATAACACCCATGGGCTTTATTTCCTTTTTAAAAAGGAAATAAGGCCCATGGGCGTAATTTCCTTTTTGAGTGGGAAATAACGCCCATGGGCGTTATTTCCTTGGGCGTTATTTCACTGCACCCTCCCGAACTTGTGTCCAAAATTCTACAGTGGAACCCACGACTTCCCATTCATTCAAATGTAATTGTTTGTTACATTGGCAAAAAAACTTAAAACGGCTAAAAAAATATAAAAAAAACGGCTAAAAAACGGCTAGCGGCTAGATTCAAATTTTCCCGGCTAAATGGAAAAAAAAACGGCTAGATCTAGCCGGAAAACGGCTAAAATGGCAACACTGCTCCTGATACATATCTCAACATTTTTGGTTGTGTATTAGCGCTCGGTACCCCACGTAAACGATTACCCACGTCTAGATTTAGAATCTGAAATGAGATTTCTTTCAACCGTTCAAAAGTTATTTGCAGTTAATGTTAAAAATGTTCTGTCATTTTCATGTGGTTGTTGTAATGGCACATTAGGCTGAGCCAAAAAAGTGAAAAAGTGGGAAACGTGGCACGCGGAAGGACATCACCGTGGCGGTAGCCACGGCTATGGCACACACCCGGAGTTGGAATGGCGTAGCCCAGGGTTATTTTTTGAGGCGCGGCCGAAGGCCGCCAATGCGGAAAGGAGTTCTGCACATAAATACCATGGATCACACCCCGAATTGGGGATCTGACCTAAGTCAAATTTTCGCCTGCGGCGCTACTTCGTCGAATCTCAAACCCAAATGCCTCAATGACATTAATTCGCATGTCCAAAGCGAACTAAAGTCAAAATACTATACGAATTAACGGCACTGACTTTAATTCGTTTTTGGTCATGCGTCTTAATGTCACTGACATTATTTCGCTTTTTGGGTGCGAATTAACGTCACTGACGTTAATTCCACTGACGTTAGTTCGCGCCACCTAATTTTAAAAAAAAATTTTATACATCACAATAATTTTTTTTCAAGTTTTTTCGATTGGCGCCATCCAAGTTGGCCAGACCTATCGATACATATATATTTGGTTATTATACCTATAATTTAGTTATAAAGCGGGGCAAACTTTCTCAAATTTCACATTTATATAACAGATATTTCTCTCGCCTATTTAACAGTAATTGCTATAAAAATGACATTTCAACTTTTTTAACTACCAATTATTCCTCTATTCTTTCGTAGATGATCGCTATGATAAACATCCGAACGAAGTTGTGAAAAATGAAGAGCTGACCTATAATAGTGGTGCAGTACGGATACAACCATGGACTGTTTTAAAAGTTGGTGGAATAACAACAAGCTGGCCTATCTTTAATATATTTAAGCTATTATTAGTCCAAAGCCGAGGGTCACTTCCTTCCCTCTCAACTAGCAATGAATTTCAAGATGAAAAAAAAGTAATCCCACAACTCAAGATTCATGGTTCATATTATTTAAGAAAAAGAGGAAAACGCCAAAACAAAGCATATGTCAAGTTTTTAACTTTTAATTTGAATAAGCCTCTAACTTGTTTAGTTGTAGTGTTCGCTATAACTATCTTTATGATAAGAATTTCTTTAAATAGTAGAAAAAGCCAGAATGATAATGCGGCCAACAAACCGACAAGAATTAAAAGTTTATCAAATAAAAATGCAATTGTGCCTCACTCATTGCTAGAAAAACTTCACTCCTATGTGAAACAAAAATCTGTTTTTATAGAGTTTAAGTCATTTGTTCAACGTGGACCAGGAAGATTAACTCCTTCAGTAGCAAAAGAAGCAATAGTCAGTACATCTGTTTGTCAAAATACGCAAGAAAAGAAGAACAATTCAAGAATAAATATTTGTTTGTTAAGCAATTCGGTAAATCAACCGCTAATAAAATACTGTCGTAGTCAAGTATCTAGTGTTAGCGTGAAAGTGAAAAGATTTCGGTGAACCTATCAAAAGTTATTCATACGTACATATAACTTAAGACTTAAAATCTAAATTATAATTTAATAATTACCAATTAATTTTTAGAAATAAAACAGGTAAACTAAATTTTAAGAAATCGATTTAGAATGTGCACTGGAGTTATATTATTATATTAATTAGATTAAAAATAAATACACGGTACTGAAAATATATTTAAAGCTACGAAATATTTCAATGCGGTGGGCAAAACTAACTTACATTAACAGCATGGACATAAAAAAAATTTGAATTATTCCTTTCCAAAGCAAGTTTTAATATACGATACAATTAAAAATTTCGTAGTAATTGTAATTTGCATATCTTTCTTGTCTACCATTTAGTAACAAACCAATTGTAAGGATCGACGTATGCTTAAGGAAACATTACTGCCGTAAGTCTGGCTCCTCGAAGACAAATTACACTGGTCGACGGAAAAAATTTACCAAAGACGCCGTTATGAAATTCGTATGTAAAACCACCTCCTGATTTCGAAAATCGAGTTCATTTTTGATTCTATGGTACCGTTTTTGAGATATTTTCAATTTACGGTTATTCGAAAAAACCAAATTGACGGCTCCCTTTAATTAAGTATATCTCACGAGCGGATCAAGCAATTGCAAAAAGGTTTACAGAATCAAAATCACAATAAAATTTGGTGTAAATGCATCATAGATAGTTATCGAGATATTCGCTTATCATTTCAGATTTTTCTTTTTTTTTTATGAAAAAATATGAAAAAAATTACTATTTGCGAGAACAGCATTCCCAAACAGCAACCTTTTTCCCAGATATTTTTTCTTAACGTAAAGGTCTGTTTAATTGGAAAACAGATAAGCTATGATCGAAGAAAATCCATCCAAAACTACGTAAGTTATAAACGATCAAATAACAATACCCAGGTTGCGCAACGTATACCCCAAAACGTATGTATGGTATAAAGGAGAGTGAAATATCTAGCTATGCTCTGTTTCATTGATTTAAAAGTTAAATTTATGAATGAAATTACCCATATTTTTAAATTTATTTATGTTTATACTATATTCTAACAATCTTTACCTTAATTTGATTTTACCATGTGAAATAATTATGTGTTCTACTTTGACGCTTATTCTTTTTAGGATCGGTTTCTCTTATGAGAAACTAGCAGTAATCGCCCATCATTGCGACGACCCAGAACCCTTGATATCGATTCTCAATTAATTACATTTGCTGGTAAAACCTTTCGCCATGCTCGTCACTTTCGTCGCCAAGATTTTGCCGGAAAAAGCTCAAATGTGAGTGCAGAAAGTGAATTTTTAAAGACATATTTACGCCTGGAAAGAAAATATCTTCTTCTTCTTTAAATGGCCATCTAACCGCCTGAGCGATTTTGACCGTCCAACATAGCTCGCCAGTCATTTCTTCTTTGCGCCAACTGGCGCCAATTGGCGACCCCACGAGATCGCAGGTCGGTCTCCACTTGGTCCTTCCATCGGAGTGGTGGTCTTCCTCTTCCTCTGCTTCCACCGGCGGGTGCCGATAAGTATACCTTCTGGGCTGGAGCGTCTTCGTTCATTCGCACGACGTGGCCTAGCCAGCGAAGCCGCTGTGTTTTAATGCGCTGTACTATGTCGACGTCTGCGTAAAGCTCATACAACTCATCATTAAATCTTCTTCGGTACTCGCCGTCGCCAACGCGTAGAGGCCCATAAATCTTTCGCAGAACTTTTCTCTCGAATACTCCCAATGCAGCCTCGTCAGATGTTGTTAGTGTCCACGCCTCTGCACCATATAGCAGGACGGGAGCGATGAGTGACTTGTAGAGTGTGATTTTCGTGCGTCGAGAGAGGACTTTACTTTTCAATTGCCTACTCAGTCCAAAGTAGCATTTATTTGCAAGAGCAATTCTTCGTTGGATTTCTAGGCTGGCATTATTGTTGGAGTTTATGCTGGATCCAAGGTAAACGAAGTCCTTCACTATTTCGAACTTTTTGGTGCCAGCAGTGGCGTGGGTGCCAAGGCGCGAATGCGCTGACTCTTTGCTTGATGACAGCATGTACTTCGTTTTGCCTTCGTTCACCACCAAACCCATTTTTTCCGCTTCTTTTTCTAGTTTGGAGTACGCAGAGGTTACGGCACGGTTGTTAAGGCCGATAATGTCAATGTCGTCAGCATATGCTAACAGTTGCACGCTTTTATAGAATATTGTTCCAGCGCGGTTGAGTTCTGCAGATTGTATTATTTTCTCCAACATCAAATTAAAGAAATCGCACGATAGGGGGTCACCTTGTCTGAAACCTCGTTTAGTTTCAAACGGCTCGGAGAGGTCCTTCCCAATTCTGACTGAGCTGGTGGTGTTGCTCAATGTCATTTTGCAAAGCCGTATAAGTTTTGCGGGGAAACCAAATTCAGACATAGCGGCATATAGGCAGCTCCTTTTCGTGCTATCGAAAGCGGCTTTAAAATCAACAAAGAGGTGGTGTGTGTCGATTCTTTTCTCACGGGTTTTCTCCAGGATTTGACGTATTGTAAAAATCTGGTCGATGGTAGATTTTCCAGGTCTGAAGCCACACTGATAAGGTCCAATCAGTCTGTTCACGTCAGGCTTCAATCGTTCGCACAATACGCTTGACAAGACCTTATATGCGATATTCAAAAGGCTGATTCCGCGGTAGTTGGTGCAGTTTGCAGGATCACCTTTTTTGTGGATTGGGCAAAGAACACTTAGATTCCAATCTTCGGGCATGCATTCATCCGACCATATTCTGCACAGAAGCTGGTGCATACGCCTTACCAGCTCCTCGCCGCCATGCTTGAATAGCTCAGCAGGCAAACCATCAGCGCCAGCTGCTTTATTGTTTTTTAACCGGGATATTGCTATTCGCACCTCATTATAGTCGGGTTCTGGGACGTCAATTTCGTCGTCTTCGATTGTGGGTTCGGGTTCGAGCTCTTCTCTGGTTTCTTGCTCAATTTCTCCATTTAAAAGGGCAGAGAAGTGATCCCTCCATATCTCTAGTATTCTCTGAAAATATCAGTTACGTAAACAAGTTAGGAAATTAATTTTAATAAGCCTTTAATATTTACCCATTTTCGCATAATTATTGATTAAGTCGTTCACTATCTGCTCGTAGTTAGGGCTTTTGTGTCTACCGAGAAAAGCAGCAACGACCATTTCAAAGGATTCCCACGCTGCTGAATTGATTATTGTTGATCAACTTTTTTATTTGTGGTCCAACAAAAATACATTCCTTTATCTTGGCTTGAGAAATATCTGGAAAAATTGTTTTCAAATAGGCGAATGCTTCGCCTTCTTTGTCCAAAGCCTTAACACAGTTTTTAATGAGACCGAGCTTGATGTGTAAGTGTGGAAGTATGATTTTCTCTTTCTTGACAAGAGGGGTGTATTTGATGTTATCCACACCAACGGTAAACTCGTACTCTTTCCAGCCAATCCTTTCTGACGTATTGGTCCTTACGAGCTCGGCTATCCCACTTGCAGAGGAAGCAGCAGTGTTTGGTGTAGCCACTTTGTAGACCGCATAGCATTGCAATGACTTTGAGATCAGAACATATTTTCCAATCATGCTCTTCATATTTGATAAATTTGAGTAGTTTTTGCATTTCCTCGCATGCGCGATCAAGATAGAAGGCTTTTTGTTACCAATATGCAATAATACAGCCTTTAAACTCAGTTTATTGCTGTCTATGAACAATCGCCACTCTTTTGAATCATATGTTTGACCAAACTCTTTGAATAAACCAGGAATGTCGTTGCAGTAGCATATACTGTCTTTCTTGGTATAGTGTTTGGAAAATGGTGCGTGACGAGTTCTACAATATATCACCTTAACATCGGATGACACAAATTTAAATTGTTGCATACGAGAAGTGTGGATATCGGCCTTTTCCTTGGATAGTTCCAAATCTCTTATCCAATCATTAAGTTGTGCTTGTGACAGAACGTTTCTCTCGTTTCCCATGCGAAATTCAGTGCAACTTGATTCCCCGCACTCAGATATTAATGTTGACAATGGAACTGGATCCGCAACTGCCGTTGAATGTAGTACTGGTAATGTCATTGTAAGTACGCTGGTATAGGTTACTCTTCTTGATCTTCCAACGCCAAGTACTTTTGTTTGACAAATATAACACTCTATTGAATGGCAAGTAGGTTCTCTCCATATCATTGGTGTATCAAATTTTATTTGTTGTCCTGATTCCGACTGAATCAATTCTACTCGACATGATGTACAAAAAGTGTTCGGTGTCCATGGTTTTTCAGCATTTTTAGGCTCAATGCCAAAATACTTGGGGTATAAAGTTTTGAAATGATCTGAGAACACTCGTCGTCGCCTTATGATAGTATATTGGCCACACATGAAACAGAACATATCTGGATCGTTATTACACTCAAATTCTCGCGTCCTATTACTCATTTAATTTTTTTAATAAATCACGGTTTTAAATTTAACTTATGAACTGAACTTTCTCCGGCGAGCCTTGCAGATGTTATGAAGTGTTAAGGCGCATTAACTCATACTAGATGTCGCGCCGTTCGCCCAAATTGGACGAAAATCTAAATTGGCAAATATATAAATACGAAATGATAAGAACACAACTTCTCCGCTTGACACACACACTGAATATACCGAAAAAAACATGTGAGAGGTAATTACCACGTGACCGGAATCAGCTTACCCGATTCGTAGCGAGCATACAGTAAAAGAGAAAAAACGAATACTTGTGTGCGCACACACAGCATGTTATACCTAAGCGCTATGCAAACAATGTACAGAATACCTCGGTTCTTACCTAATATTTCTCACCTGTGCGATGAAAACAAAAAACGTATACGATTCTGCAAACCAGACGTTCAATACGAACATTTTAATATAAATAGGTTTGACCGTAATACGTGTTTTTTTTCCCCTTCAAAAAGGGATAACAACGTGATTTTCCTTACCGTATTTATATATAGATTTATACTCGGAACAAGAATAAAATTGAAAAAATCAAATATTACCTAGACAGAAAGGTTCCTTTTTATACGAAGCCGGGAAAAGAAAATAATACCTGCTTTAGATGTAGGCTTTAAAAATTTTCTGTGTCTTATAATTTTGAAAATCTACCTGCATACTTACCCATAAGTGACGGAAATACATATTTATAACTATATGCCTACAGCATGTTTCGAACCCACCCACTCTTCCTTTCGATGCAACAACTCTATGTACTATAAAACAATTCGAGTATTAAAAGTACTATTTGATTTATTTAAAGAAAAAGTATTATCATTGCTATGGTGTTATTCGTTTATCCGGATAATACAACATTTGCACTGTATACCTTTAATATACATATGTACACTGAAATAAAAAAGTTGAAAGTGCACATTGAAAGTAACATATCAAAACCACTTTCAAGCGATTGATGGTAATACTGTAAATATTACAGTATTTACTGTAAAATTGGCAGCAAAAATATGTGATTTTTGCATAATGATATGAGTCCACTTTAAAATTTACAGTAATTCATGTCAATATGATAGTATATTCGAAGAATGATAGGGGCTCACATTCAAAATTTATATTACCCGCTGTTGGACGAAAAATGACAGGGTTTACTATCAATTTGACGGCCGTTTACTGTAAATTTTTTTTCCAGTGTACGTATAAATAGATACATTGAAGTTGCGCAACCTGGGTATTTTTATTTGATCGTTTATAACTTACGTAGTTTTGCATCGATTTTCTTCGATGATAGCTTATCTGTTTTCTAATGAAACAGAGCTTTACGTAAATTCCTGGAAAAAAGTTGTGGTTTTGGAATGCTGCTCTCGCAAAGAGTAATTTTTTTCATATTTTTTAATAAAAAAAAAAAAAAAAAAATCTGAAATGATAAGCTAATATCTCGAAAACTATCTGGTTGAGCAAAAAAACAATATATGATGCATTTACACCAAATTTTATTGTGATTTTGACTCTGTAAACCTTTTTGCAATTGCTTAATCCGTTCGTGAGATATACTTAATTAAAGGGAGCCGTCATTTTGGTTTTTTCGAATAACCGTAAATTGAAAATATCTCAAAAACGGTACCATAGAATCAAAAATGAACTCGATTTTCGATATCAGGAGGTGGTTTTACATACGAATTTCATAACGGCGTTTCTGAATCATATAGTTTCTTTCAAAGAGAAAAAGTTGAAATTCGTCGTCCAGTGTTATTTGTGGTCACAGGAAACAAAATGGAGCTTTGGCTTTGTCGACACTATAATTACCGAGCATTGTCATCAACGCCTTTTTACGCAAGTACCAAGAGTGAAGTTGGTGTTAAAAGAAACTGTTCCGTCGAGAATCACCTGCTGGTTTGTGTCATGAAGAGGGCATACCACGTGGCTGAGTAGGAGTTTAGTGGAACAGTTTCCAGTTCGAAGTTCGACTAGTCTGACTCTTGTTCCTCTCGAAATTCGCGTTTAACTGCGGCAGAAGTTGGGGCTTGTGACAAAGGAGTTTAACGACTCTTTGCTGCTGTTATTGAGGCCGAAATTATGTGATGTAGAATTTCATAATATAGCGATTTCATACTTTCCGGGAAGGCGTTTTCGTTTCGATTTGCAACTGCATTTTTTTCCTCACTTTAGATGGTTTTCATAGATGGTGACATAAGGAGAACTTCCGTTTCAGTTCTGAGAACATATGGGCAATTGCCTTGTTTTGGCTTTATCCTGTCGTTAAGTGAGCATGTTGTCCGACGTAATCCGGATGTCGAACAGTCTGGAGGTTAAAACCGTCGATGTTGGCTTCTATTTCGATGTGCACTATAGCCCAAGAGGCAGCGGCTGGATTGTGCGTCAGTCAGGCACCTCAACATGACAAAAAAGTGCAAATTTCAACCAATTGTATATATTGTTTAGGCCCGATGCCTAAATTCTCAAAAAATGAGCCACCCTAATGTCACTTTCTTGTTCCCTTCCAACCACACATACCAAACCACCCACCTGTACGTGCATGCATGCGTATGCATGTTTTGTCAGCAACATATACATGCAGGTGGGTGTGCATGTGTAGGTTCACCTCCCCTTAAAACCGGAGGCTAAAATTTCGCGTTCAACGGTTGTCCTCGACTGGACAACTTCCTACTTTTCCAGCGATCGTCATCGAGTCAACACGTCACGGCCACCCCAGGATTTTCACCGCCAACGATAAGGTAATATTAAATTGTAAAATTACAACTCTCAATTTAAATACACGGCCACATTCTAACGATAATATCGTTCTTTCTTATTTCTTTTATTCCACAAAATACCAAATCGACCGCGGCCGCTCCTAAGAAGCACCGAAGCCGATTTGTACATGGTCCATCTCCCCGCAGAGGAACCACAGCGAATACAGTCCACAACAACAACATCACAGCGCAATTACACTTGGATACAGAATTCAGAAACTTTAATACTAACATTCATCGTTGGATAAATCCACTGAGCCACACACAGCCATATAACACTGCCGCAAACAAGCTGCCACAACAACATAGAACATAAACATACAACATACTCTGCCGATCACCACATCAAAGCACGTAAGTTGTATATTTCTTGCCACTTTTTTGTGTTGCGAACAGTTTTGTATTTTTAAAGTATCCGCGAGTGAAATCAAAATATAAGTGCGATAAGTGCATAAATTGAATTTGTCCTTTTCTAGTTAACTTCACATACATAGAAATTTTTAAACACAAGAGGTAACATAACCTCATTTTCATTGTAAACTCACTGAGCCTTCGAACAATTGTTTTTGTTTTTGCTTTTCACTTTTTTTTTGTAATAAATATTACATTGGTTTATCTTAGGCGAGTTTTTCTTTTCAACCCAAATTGACTGGGTTTTGTTTAATTCACAACACAAGTTTAATTATTTGCACAATTTTTCTTTTGTCACTAAATATTCACTTCATCGCCCATTTTGATTCACCGCGCACTTTATTTGTGGTTCTTTTGTTTACATTCCTTTGCGGCAATACCAACACATATATATATATAAATATATCCCCGGTAGCGTGTGAGTGGCGAGTGTCAACAAATCTAATATAAACTTTCGGCGATTACATAGCATATTTATTCAGACAATACGGCCAAGTCTGGAATAAGAATTAATTTATTAACTGCCAATAAATTTACAAAGTTGTCTTATAAGACAGAAATAAATATTTGCTTATAAATAAATTTTTTGCGTATAAAATTTTAAAATTTTTATTGAGTTATTTCGGTGATTCCTGGGGTAAATACTGCCATCATTCGCATTCCCTTGGATTCTATTATATTGCACGGTTGAGCATTTCCCGTACCTTTGTTCTACTTTTCTGCCTTTAATTATACATATCTCGTAAAAACCCAAAATATGGAAAGCTTCATTAGGTTGGCTGACACGATCAGCGAATTCGAAGCCGACTATAATGAAATAGAGGATTCCGCCCACACCAAGTTTACTCTTGGCCTTCAACAATGCTCTGAGGCATGGCGCGATTGGCTTCCTCATTTTCGGTATGAAAAACCACACTATGGCTTTCCAAAACATAAACTATATCTTCGAAATATTTTATAAGCTGATAGCATGCAATGCAAATAAAATAAACGAATGAAAAACCGTAGCTTATGTATGTATGTATGTCGCTTAAACATCCTCGCCCCCGTAGACGGCTTAGTCGTCTAGTGAAATGCATAAGTCGCCGGTTCGAATCCGGCTCGAAGGACCATGTGGTAATTCACGAAAATGATTAGCATTTATATAAATGACGGTTAAATTGGTTAACGGCTGAAAAACATCTGGTGCAAATGTTTCGATATTATTTACGCTTAAATCGATTTCAGCTAGTGAAGTCGCATCGACGAATAAATCACGCGTCAAATTACGCAATTGATTGCCCCACAAATTGAGATGAAAAAGTTTGTGCTTATTTTTGAATATACCATGCGGAAAAGTTTGTAAATTATTATGTACCAACTCCAGGCATGTTAAATTTGTTAATGGTTCAAGTAACTTTTCGGTTAAATTTATATTATTTGAACGTAAATCCAACCAATTTAAATCACTCAAATCTGCAAATAAATCCTCTGGCATATGCATCAAACTCTTTGTTCTAAAACGTAAACGTCCCAAGCCCTGTAGATCACTCAAATGATGACGCGTCAAATTGCCATCCAATTCACTACTTTCAAATACCAAATAATTCACTTTAGTTATGCCCAAATGCTCGAATAGGCGTGCAATTGGTGTAAGTCCCGGCAATGGACAATTACGTATTTGTACGGTTTTTGTTGGTCACATTCGATTTGTACATGATCGAATGGTGTTATTTGTAAAATGAATTTTTGATCGTTATCATTTTGCATTGATTCATAACGCGGACATTGTACCTTGTATTGCGAAGGCATAGGTGAACACTGGCAATCTGATTTGGCGCTAAGAGCACGACAGTCTCTTTGTGAGAAAATGGCCAATGTGTTGGCCGGCAGTTGGCAAGCAGTGTGAATGTGATGATGCTGATTAAGAGGCGTAGTGACATTGTGGTGGACTGTGTGCCTATTGTCCTTTGCCGCCTGCTACACGACATTGTATGTTGGGTCATTTTGGTGAATGTTTGAGGTGTGATAATTAACTGCGATGTCGTCCCTTTATAATTATCTTTGATCTTATAATAAATGATTGATCAGGAAATAGTTTTAGGAATATTGCATTTACCAGTCAGCGATGTTAAAAGTTGAGTAGGTACTTTGATTATTGTATACATTTATTTTGATTACAATTTTTATTCACTTATTCAATCTTTTACACATTCACTGATTCCATGAAAACCTGCAAATTATATATTGTGTTGTGAATTAAACAAAACCCAGTCAATTTGGGTTGAAAAGAAAAACTCGCCTAAGATAAACCAATGTAATATTTATTACAAAAAAAAAAAGTGAAAAGCAAAAACAAAAACAATTGTTCGAAGGCTCAGTGAGTTTACAATGAAAATGAGGTTATGTTACCTCTTGTGTTTAAAAATTTCTATGTATGTGAAGTTAACTAGAAAAGGACAAATTCAATTTATGCACTTATCGCACTTATATTTTGATTTCACTCGCGGATACTTTAAAAATACAAAACTGTGGCACTTTTAAAAAAATAGTTCGCAACACAAAAAAGTGGCAAGAAATATACAACTTACGTGCTTTGATGTGGTGATCGGCAGAGTATGTTGTATGTTTATGTTCTATGTTGTTGTGGCAGCTTGTTTGCGGCAGTGTTATATGGCTGTGTGTGGCTCAGTGGATTTATCCAACGATGAATGTTAGTATTAAAGTTTCTGAATTCTGTATCCAAGTGTAATTGCGCTGTGATGTTGTTGTTGTGGACTGTATTCGCTGTGGTTCCTCTGCGGGGAGATGGACCATGTACAAATCGGCTTCGGTGCTTCTTAGGAGCGGCCGTGGCTCGGACGCACCGCGGTCGATTTGGTATTTTGTGGAATAAAAGAAATAAGAAAGAACGATATTATCGTTAGAATGTGGCCGTGTATTTAAATTGAGAGTTGTAATTTTACAATTTAATATTACCTTATCGTTGGCGGTGAAAATCCTGGGGTGGCCGTGACGTGTTGACTCGATGACGATCGCTGGAAAAGTAGGAAGTTGTCCAGTCGAGGACAACCGTTGAACGCGAAATTTTAGCCTCCGGTTTTAAGGGGAGGTGAACCTACACATGCACACCCACCTGCATGTATATGTTGCTGACAAAACATGCATACGCATGCATGCACGTACAGGTGGGTGGTTTGGTATGTGTGGTTGGAAGGGAACAAGAAAGTGACATTAGGGTGGCTCATTTTTTGAGAATATAGGCATCGGGCCTAAACATATACATATATACACCCCTATCATGCATTTCGACTTGGATCGAAATTTTCTCCGCTTGGCAACTTTGGTATCATGCGTTCCGTTTCCGTTCAGTTAAACTTCGAAACTTACAATTCTGCCTATCATGGACTTCGAGCGTAGCTCCGTTTTTCTCAGTTGCAATTTTGTTGACGGAGAGCTGCTTGTTTTTTATTTTGCAAAACAATATTAGATTAATTTCCGCGATTTTTTGTTAAAACTCTTAAAATATAAGTAAAACTCGTATATAAAAGTTGTAAAACGCTCGCTATATTTGGTTTTTTGCTCTAATGAGGTTTTTTGATATGTTTGCAGGGTAATTGTTTGAGACCGGTGCCGAGTGCAAATATTTGTCCAAATTGTGGGAAGGGGTATCAAAAGACGCGTTTCGATGCCCGGAATGTGAATCCGACTCCGGAGATCTAATATTTTCAATATTTTTGAACGCGCATTAGCACTCGGCACCGGTTGTAAACAATTACCAAAAATTGGACTAACATTCAAAACACCAATCTAACAATTTTAGTAACACCATTAAAACTAACCAAACGTGCACCGGCAGCCACTCCACACCACCAACACATACTCGGTAAACTCCTTTGTCAGCTCCGGGGCCGCGAATGTCTTCATCCAGCGAAAAGTACCATCTGCGGTCAGACTTAATCCTGACATGTCTAATGTTTGCTCGGCGTATGTGTGTATCTGCGTGCTTGGTTGAAGAAGCAGACTCTTCTAGCACCAACTCAATTGCAAATGCCAGCTACCTTCTACTGACGACATGGTAACATCCACCAACAGTGTCCTCTTGCTTTTTGTTGGTCCTCCGACGTCAATCAATTGATCTATGTATAAAATTTCACTAAATTTATTACATAATGCTCAATATATATGTAATTAGTTAATTTATGGAATTAAGTTAATAAATAATACAATTGTACTTTTAATTCAGAAGCTTTGTTATGTTCCAATTCCACACATTTCAAGGCAAACAGCTGATTTCGAAAGATTTATAGCTCTTCTTCTTCTCCTTTCAATCCAATTTAAACGCATGATACCAATTTTCGATTTCGGCGGAGCGTCGAACGGGAACGTAATTGAAATCCATGATAGGGGTGATAATATTTATGTTAATAAGAAACTAAAAACAACCGTCAGTCATTCCGCGGGCGGTGTATTATCCGTCAGTCAGGCACCTGAACTTGACAAAAACGTATGAGCGCACTCATGTAATTGAAGACTTTTCTCCAATAGAAATCAGTTGATGGTTGTTATCATATCTGTATTAGTTCAAACTATATTACAGGTTTCAAATGAGCTTCTTATGTTTAAGCCAAACTAGCAGCGGTGGGCACCACTACAAACCAATGTACAGCACCTCTTATGCTTGTATGTGTGTGCTTTTGAGAGGGCAGTGGGGCCAACCCCGATTTTCACGAGTAACTATTTTGTTTTAGTTTCCATTTTGGTTTGGTTTTAGTTTATATTTTGCTTTTTTTTATTAAGTTTTCAAAATAAAGCATATATTTAGTTTTTTTATTTAAAAATATTAGTTCAGGTTTATATTTTTTCATATTGTTTTGATTGGTTTTTTGTAACAAGAAAATACTATTTTTTATTCCAAAGCAATAGTTAGCTTTTTTTTTGAAAATATACTCTTTCTTTGTTCAAAAGTAACAGGCAATCTTTTTAATTCTTTTATATTTTTTTATATGCAAGTAAGTAAGTTTGCTTTCGAAAGAACATATTTTTCGCTCATTTTTGCTGAAATCATTAATAGCCCTGTGGAACGCCAAAAAATGTCGCTTTAAATTGAACTCTGTAATAAGATTTAACGACCTGGAGAAATTATGCATTGTGGCTTTTAGAACTACCTAGTATATAAAAGAAAAATAACTTCAATTTCCCACCCAATTTAAAACATCGTATGGTTCGATTTGCTCTAAATTGTCACATATGTACATCAGCACGTCTTTTATTTTGCAATGCTTTAGTGCACATCAAAACATGGGCGTAACGGCATGGTTATTATCTTTATGCCCAAGGTCACATAGATCGCGTCTCTTTAATCGCTGGAAAATCTCAATGATTCTTTTCATGGGAAAAAGGAAGTACCTACTGCCCACTTCAAAATTTGCGGTTTTATACCATCGCGATTTTTGCGAAAGCGTGTCCTTGTGTAGCGAGTGCCTGTGTGTCAATGTGTAGGTATGCGTTGGCGGTCATACAGTAACCTCTATGGAAACTACAAAGAATGTAGTAATTATCACTTTATGCAAGCGCCACACATTGTACATACAAGCATTCAGCAACATTTCACAAATTCCAAATTGTAACCTCGATGAATAGCTTACAACATTGGAAAGCTATGTTTGCAAATTATATACATTCACAGGAATGGATGATATTAACATGGCTCGTGTTGTGTCATTCACTAAAACATATGGCAATGGCGATGGCTGCAATCCACTTAACGTGAAAAAAAAAAAAAAATGGATGGCTCTTTATTTCCGCCTTGTAGAGCCGAGCTGCGACAACATTTTTTACGTACGGCATCTTTGGAGTCATGCTCATCTACCCGAGCCTACCACGTTATTGCCCACTGAGTATGGATGGGAGGAAAAAGATGGCAAATATTTTTTTAAATGGCTTGAGGGTGATCAATTGCCGCCATCCATCACCAGCATTGCCAACCTTGACATTAATCCTGAAGGTATAAAGAACTTTCCTAATTTGGAAAAATTTCTATTATCAGTATATTTTTTTTTTACTTTTACAGACGACGATGAGACCGAAGCAGATGGAGTGTGTAATATAACAATTGACAGCTGAGATGAAAGCACTAGTTCCGATGAAGATGATAGTTTATGAATTTATCCATTTTAATGTACCTGTAGTTTATGCTGTATATAAACAATAAATTAATAAAAATATATATGAAGTAATATTACTACCTGGCTTTTATGAATCTTTAGAAAGTCTTAAAAACCTTTCTGGGAATTAATAAATATTATAGTTTCAACTAATAGAAGTGTAATAACAATCATCAACTGATTGTCTGTTGAATAGAAAATCCAACGCATCGTATAATTACATGAGTGCGCTCATACGTTTTTGTAAAGTTCAGGTGCCTGACTGACGCATAATCCACCGCCCGCGGAATGACTGACGGTTGTTTTTAGTTTCTTAATAACATATCTTATAAATAAAAATGAATGTGTGTCTGTGTGTCTGTGTGTCCTTTATGGGCGTCCAAAGTACTCAACCGATTTTTATGAAATTTTCACAGTATATTCTTGAGATCATGGGTTAAAGCATAGGCTATATTAATTTTTGGAGAAGTGGGCGGTGCCACGCCCCCAGGCTATATAAAACTACAATTCTTCATAACTCTGAACATATTTGGTCTAAATTAATGATTTTTGGATATGTGTGTCCTTTGGTCAAGATTTATGTAATTTTGGAAAAGTGGGCGGTGCCACGCCCACATTTTTTGTGTTTTGTTTGTACTTCAATAATGTCCAAAGTTTATGGTCGATCTCTTTTAAACTTTCAAGATTGGTTCAGAAGATTGTTGTGTACGATTTAGGCTATATCAATTTTTGGAAAAGTAGGCGGTGCCACGCCCCCAGGCTATATAAAAATTAAATTCTTCATAGCTCTGAACATATTTGGTCTAAATTAATGATTTCTGGATATGTGTGTCCTTTAGTCACGATTTATGTAATTTTGGAAAAGTGGGCGGTGCCACGCCCACATTTTTTGTGTTTTGTTTGTACTTCAATAATGTCCAAAGTTTATGGTCGATCTGTTTTAAACTTTCAAGATTGGTTAAGAAAATTGTTGTGTACGATTCAGGCTATATCAATTTTTGGAAAAGTAGCCAGTGCCACGCCCCCAGGCTATATAAAATTTAAATTCTTCATAACTCTGAACATATTGGGTCTAAATTAAAGATTTTTGGATATGTGTGTCCTTTAGTCAAGATGTATATAATTTTGGAAAAGTGGGCGGTGCCACGCCCACACTTTTTGTGCTTTGTTTGTACTTCAATAATGTCCAAAGTTTATGGTCGATCTCTTTTAAACTGTCAAGATTGGTTCAGAAAATTGTTGTGTACGATTCAGGCTATATCAATTTTTGGAAAAGTAGCCAGTGCCACGCCCCCAGGCTATATAAAATTTAAATTCTTCATAACTCTGAACATATTGGGTCTAAATTAAAGATTTTTGGATATGTGTGTCCTTTAGTCAAGATGTATATAATTTTGGAAAAGTGGGCGGTGCCACGCCCACATTTTTTGTGTTTTGTTTGTACTTCAATAATGTCCAAAGTTTATGGTCGATCTCTTTTAAACTGTCAAGATTGGTTCAGAAGATTGTTGTGTACGATTTAGGCTATATAAATTTTTGGAAAAGTGGGCGGTGCCACGCCCCCAGGCTATATAAAATTTAAATTCTTCATAACTCTGAACATATTTGGTCTAAATTAATGATTTCTGGATATGTGTGTCCTTTGGTCAAGATTTATGTAATTTTGGAAAAGTGGGCGGTGCCACGCCCCTTTTTTTGTGTTTTGTTTGTACTTCAATAATGTCCAAAGTTTATGGTCGATCTCTTTTAAACTGTCAAGATTGGTTCAGAAGATTGTTGTGTACGATTTAGGCTATATCAATTTTTGGAATAGTAGGCAGTGCCACGCCCCCAGGCTATATAAAATTTAAATTCTTCATAACTCTGAACATATTGGGTCTAAATTAAAGATTTTTGGATATGTGTGTCCTTTAGTAAAGATGGATATAATTTGGGAAAAGTGGGCGGTCCCACGCCCACATTTTTTGTGTTTTGTTTGTACTTCAATAATGTCCAAAGTTTATGGTCGATCTCTTTTAAACTGTCAAGATTGGTTCAGAAGATTGTTGTGTACGATTTAGGCTATATCAATTTTTGGAAAAGTAGCCAGTGCCACGCCCCCAGGCTATATAAAATTTAAATTCTTCATAACTCTGAACATATTGGGTCTAAATTAAAGATTTTTGGATATGTGTGTCCTTTAGTCAAGATGGATATAATTTGGGAAAAGTGGGCGGTCCCACGCCCACATTTTTTTGTTTTTTTTTGTACTTCAATAATGTCCAAAGTTTATGGTCGATCTCTTTTAAACTTTCAAGATTGGTTCAGAAGATTGTTGTGTACGATTTAGGCTATATCAATTTTTGGAAAAGTAGGCGGTGCCACGCCCCCAGGCTATATAAAAATTAAATTCTTCATAGCTCTGAACATATTTGGTCTAAATTAATGATTTCTGGATATGTGTGTCCTTTAGTCACGATTTATGTAATTTTGGAAAAGTGGGCGGTGCCACGCCCACATTTTTTGTGTTTTGTTTGTACTTCAATAATGTCCAAAGTTTATGGTCGATCTGTTTTAAACTTTCAAGATTGGTTAAGAAAATTGTTGTGTACGATTCAGGCTATATCAATTTTTGGAAAAGTAGCCAGTGCCACGCCCCCAGGCTATATAAAATTTAAATTCTTCATAACTCTGAACATATTGGGTCTAAATTAAAGATTTTTGGATATGTGTGTCCTTTAGTCAAGATGTATATAATTTTGGAAAAGTGGGCGGTGCCACGCCCACACTTTTTGTGCTTTGTTTGTACTTCAATAATGTCCAAAGTTTATGGTCGATCTCTTTTAAACTGTCAAGATTGGTTCAGAAAATTGTTGTGTACGATTCAGGCTATATCAATTTTTGGAAAAGTAGCCAGTGCCACGCCCCCAGGCTATATAAAATTTAAATTCTTCATAACTCTGAACATATTGGGTCTAAATTAAAGATTTTTGGATATGTGTGTCCTTTAGTCAAGATGTATATAATTTTGGAAAAGTGGGCGGTGCCACGCCCACATTTTTTGTGTTTTGTTTGTACTTCAATAATGTCCAAAGTTTATGGTCGATCTCTTTTAAACTGTCAAGATTGGTTCAGAAGATTGTTGTGTACGATTTAGGCTATATAAATTTTTGGAAAAGTGGGCGGTGCCACGCCCCCAGGCTATATAAAATTTAAATTCTTCATAACTCTGAACATATTTGGTCTAAATTAATGATTTCTGGATATGTGTGTCCTTTGGTCAAGATTTATGTAATTTTGGAAAAGTGGGCGGTGCCACGCCCCTTTTTTTGTGTTTTGTTTGTACTTCAATAATGTCCAAAGTTTATGGTCGATCTCTTTTAAACTGTCAAGATTGGTTCAGAAGATTGTTGTGTACGATTTAGGCTATATCAATTTTTGGAATAGTAGGCAGTGCCACGCCCCCAGGCTATATAAAATTTAAATTCTTCATAACTCTGAACATATTGGGTCTAAATTAAAGATTTTTGGATATGTGTGTCCTTTAGAAAAGATGGATATAATTTGGGAAAAGTGGGCGGTCCCACGCCCACATTTTTTGTGTTTTGTTTGTACTTCAATAATGTCCAAAGTTTATGGTCGATCTCTTTTAAACTGTCAAGATTGGTTCAGAAGATTGTTGTGTACGATTTAGGCTATATCAATTTTTGGAAAAGTAGCCAGTGCCACGCCCCCAGGCTATATAAAATTTAAATTCTTCATAACTCTGAACATATTGGGTCTAAATTAAAGATTTTTGGATATGTGTGTCGTTTAGTCAAGATGGATATAATTTGGGAAAAGTGGGCGGTCCCACGCCCACATTTTTTGTGTTTTGTTCGTACTTCAATAAGTTCAAAGTTTATGGTAGATCTTCTCTAAATTTCCAGATTGGTTCAGAAGATTGTTGTGCCACGCCCCCAGGCTATATTAAATTTAAATCATCATGACTTTGAATATTTTTGGTCTAAACTAATAATTTTTGGATATGTGTGTCCCTTGGTCAAGAATTATTTTATTTGGGAAATGTGGGCCGTGCCACGCCCGCATTTTTTGGATTCAGTGCTTTGTTTGTACTTCAAATTTATGGTTGATCTGTTTTAAACTTTTCCAATACGTTAAAATCTTCGCTGGGTACGACATACATAGGCTACATTTGTAAATTCTTTGGAAAAGTGGGCAGTTCCAGGACCACAAGCTAAGTAATATTTCAATTCGTTATATCCCTGAATGTATTTGCTTTAGTGACATTTTAACGTTCTTAAATCTTAATCAAAGCACTTAATTTTTTTTGTTTGTTATTGCCGTTCATACATATCCAGAGTATTATAGGTAGATATAGGATATAATTAAATAAGTACTAACTATACATCTGCTCAGCAGCGCATAATGGTTTTTGTCATACCCATTGAGTTCAAAACATCCGTTTTTTGAGTTGGACATACAAAAAATTTATTTGTTTATACCAAAGACTTTAAAGCCAGAAACATTGTATATCCTAAAGCACTGCAATAAATGGAATGTTAAAAGTTAAAGAAAACTATTTGAAAATGTATTTCTAGGGAAGTCACTGGTCAGGCAGAACAACGTCTGCCGGGTCTGCTAGTATTTTATATATGCAAACGCTCAGCCTTTATAAAATTGCTTCAGAAAGTGCTTTTTTGCCGCTGCCTCTTGGGCTATTAAAGATTGTTCTTACTTTTCATGGAACTGATTAGTCATACCTTTTCAATACTTTGCACGCCTGCTGATGAAGTTGTTAAGTTGGACCAATGTTTTTGAAACCTCTTGAAAACATTGATCATTTTAGTTATAAACAACAGTTTGCACATTTTCAAAAAGACTCAATTGTACAGGCTTATTGGAAGATTTGATTTGATTATTTTCTCTGAACTTTTTTATAACAAAGTGTTTTACTCGAAAGTTGATTAAATAAGAAAAGCTGCATAAAACGTTTTAAAATGGTATTTTAATTTTCAATAAAGTGGTATGTGGTATGCGTCTTTCCGGATATTCCATAGTGTGATAAGATCTCTATACTTTTGGATATTTAGTCAGTTTTGGTGAAGAGGAGTTTGGCAGCACCATCGTAGCTGAATGTGCGACTTGCAAGCTCACAGTTTCACCTGCGTACTAAGCCCTCTCCAATAACACCACCCTCCGTGCAGAACTACCAAAAACTTGGGTTCTCTAGGCGCTGGTGAGCTCATTGACTTGTTAGACCTGAACTATACAAGTTCAACACTTGAATAAGGTAACCGGGGACTGTTGTTGTAGCACTACGTTGCCCTGCCTAGGTAGTCAGTATCTACCCAATATTGTCATCAAACTCTTCTAACGGGGTGGACCAGATGGATATGGGTGTTAGAAGAGTAGGCTCGGCTGAGCAGACAAAAAGATGATTTGTATTATGGGGGACAAGCCGCATGCCGGACAAACATTAGGCAAGTCGGGGTTCAGTCTGGATAGGTAAGAGTTTAACCTATTAAAATATCCAGACCGGAGTTGAGCCAGCATCAAACTAGTCTCCCTAGGCAGCTCGCGCTCCTCTTCGGCAACGGGTGGTGTTGTTGCCTGAAGAACGGCGTTCGCCGGGAGAGAGCCAACAAAGGAATTTACCGAATTCGTATGGATGAGGGTGAGGGCCTGCCGGTGCACCTTAGGATCAAACGGCGTGGAAATCAGGTGCCGGATCTCATCGAAGTGTTTGCGTAGGTGGCTCCTTATGCTCCTGGGCGGCGGATTCTCGTTGACCAGGCGTCTGTTCGGATGCTGCGATTTGCAACAGTCGAACAGGAATTGCCTGGTCAACATCTCGCTATGCTCTTTAACGGCGAGCATTTCGCATGAAGGTGGTGCTCAGGAGACATAAGAAGACACCCAGTGGCGGCACGAAGGGCGGTGTTCTGGCAGACCTGTGGACTCGTCCAGTGTGTGTCAGCTAGCCCCGGCGACCATATTGGCGTTGCGTAGCTCAGTACCGGCTGACCAATTGCTTTATATGTAGCTAGTAACGTTTCTTTGTCTTTACCCCAAGTGGTGCCAGCTAGCGACTTGAGGATTTTGTAACGGCTTTGGACTTTATTGGCAATTGCGGTTACATGAGCGCCGTATTTGAACATGATATGGCAACCATCGACAACAGCTGACGTTGACGTGCGGAATTTGCGCTGAATTCAATAAAAACCAGTTCTTCATTTTCTATATGTAAGTTAACCTCTCTCTTGGTTTTCGACAACGACACGAGGTGGACACATCATTGCGTTAATTATATAATATAAGTTTTCATATTTGTAGCATTTAGTAAAGCTAATAAAGTAACTGAATTATAATCACTACCGCTTTTCGTGTATACCCTACAACTGGTGACCCCGACGGTGAGAAGTATAAGCCAGTGGAAATCACATAGTTCCACAAAGTGGCGATCTCACACAAACACACGTAACACAGCGTAAATCAACGTAAAATGAACAAAAGTGAGGGCCAACAGCAAGGCAATAGCGCACCTAACCTTCAGATGTCCACCGAAGATAATCGAATAATGTCGGCTCGCGTAGTAAAACTTCCTCATGGAGCGACTGCCATCAAACATCCGTTGCGTTCTGGCAATCAGCACAGCACCAGATCTTACCGCACTAGCTCTGCAAGCAGACAAAATTTTCGATGCTCAGGGCAGTATAATGTCACTACATAAAAGTGACGAAATAGCAACAAACCCAAGCGAAACGGTTCCTCAGCAAAATAGTTTCGAGGAATTAAAGGCAGAAATACAGGCATTGTCAAGAAAAATAGACAATTCGAAAGGCGCGCGTAAATCTTCATTCGAGAGCAAATTATGTTACTATCACCTGCGATTTGGCAGTCAGGCCCGAAAATGCCGTCAACCATGCGAATTTAAAAACAGCAACAAAAATGCGGGAAACTAGATAGACCTTCAGTAATCTTAGTAGGCACCGCTGAGGGTCCCTTCACATCTTGCCTACAAATCACAGACAAAAGGAACAACATTACGTTCCTAGTAGACACTGGCGCGGACATATCCGTGCTACCCCGGAGTTTAATACGCGGCTGTAAACACATTTCTTCAAATAACAACATATTACTCTTCGCGGCAAACGGTTCGACGATAACTACGTATGGTTCAAAAACCATAACTATCGACATCGGACTTGGCCGTATATTTAGTTGGAAATTTACAGTGGCTAACGTTGCGCACCCAATTCTTGGGGCAGATTTTATCAAACAAAACAGTCTACTAGTTGACTTGCGAAATCGAAAACTACTAAATTCGCCAGCGCTTAGTAAAACCACCTCCGTAAAAGAGCAACTCAACGAAACGCACCCACCGCCTCGTCAGCAGCAAAAGAGACCAACAATTCCCACACCAGAAGTATCACCGATTTCCGTACACAACCCAGTGTATCAAACGGTCAAGCAATACGACGTTGTTACAAAGCTTGCCAAGCATCAAACACCGAAACATAATATTCGTCACTATATAAACACAAGTGGCACACCAGTCGCCGAGCGTGCTCGAAGATTGGCAGGCGAGAAGTTATCAGCAGCGAAGAGTGAATTTAAATATATGCTACAACAAGGCATTTGCACACCGTCCGACAGCGCATGGGCAAGCCCCCTTCACTTAGTAAAAAAAAAAGATGGAACGTGGCGGGCATGTGGCGACTATCGGCGTCTTAACAAAGCCACTACACCCGACCGCTACCCGATTCCTCATTTGCGAGATTTTACATTATTTCTGCACGGTTGCTCGGTATTCACTACACTCGATCTTGATCGCGCATATTATCAAATTCCGGTGGCACCGGAGGATAGACCAAAGACTGCTGTCATAACACCTTTCGGGCTTTTCCAATTCAATGTAATGACATTCGGTTTGTGCAACGCCGCTCAGACTTTTCAGCGGCTCATGGACTCGATTTTTCGAGATCTCGATTACTGCCACGTCTACATAGACGATATTTTAATTGCCTCGCCATCTATAGAAGAGCACAGACAGCATTTAAGTACGGTTTTGGGGCGTTTAAAAGAGCACGGGCTCTCTATCAAGTTAAAAAAATGTTCGTTTGCACAATCTGACGTAGTATATCTGGGCCACTCAATCAATAGTAAGGGTATAAAGCCAACCGACGAACGTTGCCAAGCAATTCGCATGTACCCAAAGCCCAAAACAATTTCAGACCTACGCCGATTCCTGGGCTCTTGGAACTTTTATAGATTGAATATGCCCGGAGCAGCTGAAGCTCATGCGCCCCTGGCTGCCCTCACTGCCGGCGCTCGCAAGAACGACAAAACCAAAATCGTGTGGGATAAATTAACAACCGCGTCATTCGAGAAATGCAAACTCATACTTACTAACGCTGTTCAACTCGCATACCCCGCGCCAGACGTACCGCTCACATTGCGCTGCGATGCATCCGACCAATCAGTTGGCGCTGCCTTAGACCAGCTGGTTAATAATGAACGACAACCCTTAGGTTTCTACCTACTACACCTAATCGAGGGTAGAGACATTACCATTTTTACGGATCACCGACCACTTGCATTCGCATTTTCGCAGAGCTCCCACAAAGCATCACCACGCCAGCAACGCCAACTGCAGTTCATTAGCCAATTTACGACGCAAATAACTCATGTACCGGGAAGAGAAAACATCGTTGCCGACGCGTTCTCCAGAGTAAATTTAATCAGCCTACCAGTCAGCATATCGGCGAAAGAAATTGCAGAGCATCAGTCAACAGATGAAGAGCTTCAGCACCTCCTTAAATCTTCAACCACGTCGCTCAAACTCAGACAATCGGTCGTTGATAGCGAAGGTACGAAGATATTTTGTGATACATCAACCGAAAGGTTGCGGCCGTATATACCTACGAAGCTACGCCGCAAGATATTCGACCAGATGCACAACGCTTCACACCCGAATACACGCGCTACCCAAAGGCTTATCCGGCAGCGTTTCGTTTGGCCGCACATAAATCGGGACACGGCGCGATGGACACGAGACTGCCTAAGCTGCCAACGAAGCAAAGTAGGTCGGCACGTTAAAAACGCTCCGCAACATATTGACGTCCCGAGCGAGCGATTTAAACACATCCACATCGATATTGTGGTCATGCCAAGATGTGATGACTACAGGTACTGTTTGACTATCATTGATCGTTACTCACGATGGCCAGAAGCAATACCACTGAAGGATATACATGCCGAAACTGTAACGAAGGCATTCTTTAGTGGATGGGTAAGTCGATTCGGAGCACCAGCAACCATTACAAGCGACAGGGGAACGCAAGGAGGTTCGATACATAATAGTTAAACAGAAACGAGGATAGGACACCACCCTGTGGCACCCCTTGTTTAACTATTCTGAGTTTTGATCTGGTGCCTCTGAACTCAACCGACGATTGACGACCACTCAGGTAGTTGGCAGTCCAACGTTTAAGACAGGGGGGAAGGGACGAGTCTTCAAGGTCTTTCATTAGTTGCGCATGGTTTACCGTGTCAAAAGCTTTGGTCAGGTCAAGCGCAACTAGCACTGTCCTGTGGTTTGGACGCTTTTGGTTTAATCCGTCCCCTATCTGAGTGGTTATGGCGTTCAGCGCGGTGGTGGTGCTGTGATTTTTGCGAAATCCATGCTCATGTTCGGCGAGCCGCAGGTTTGCGGTGAAGTACGGCAACAAGATAGATTCCAACACCTTCACTACTGGCGAGAGGAGAGATATCGGCGATATGACTTCCCTACGGCAGCTGGCTTGCCAGGCTTTAGTATTGGGACCACCTTTGCCCGTCTCCATCTTGCAGGAATAACAAAGATGGACAGGGAAAGGTTGAAAATGTGTGTAAGGTATCTTATGCCTTCGTCGTCGAGGTGTTTCTTCATCAGCATGGAAATGCCATCGGGGCCAATATATTTGGCGTTCTTAGATCTCCGAACCGGGGACTCATTCGGCAGCAGTGCCAGGTTAACCCCTGCTAAGAAAAGTGATAGGGTCGGGATATAGGAGTTTATCCATCCACGGATGGAGTCATCCCATATAGCCACCGCGAAAGTCGGGCAGTACCGCAGCAAATTCTGGGAGCCTCGATAGTGAATTAACAAGAAGGTGGATAGGGCACAACCATGTGGTACCTCCACTTTAACCCTATCAGCCCAATTATAAATATTCTCGCGGAATTTCGTTCTCTCGGATTTTTTTTATACCCTAGTGTATAAATTTGAAGGGTTACTCACTCAGGCGTATATCTATTGTTTATTGCTACTCTTGTATTCCAATCTGGGGTCCTGGGTCTCTCCTTTATTGGGAATGGATTTCTTGATTGTAGTTTATTTTTTTCTGGATATCGTACCCGTAATTGTAGAGGTTCGCACCAAACCGAGTCGCTTTGCACAAAATAAACAAACACTTGGTATTATACGCTTGCTTTCCAATTGTTGTATTTGTCCAATTTACTTTTTATATGCGCGCGCTCTAATTAAGGTAACTCAACTTTACGAAGTTAGCACTTTATTTCAATGAATAGTACAAAGCTAAAATTCACTTGGCACAACTTTATTTAGGGTGTTTTATAATAATAGATGTCTATATACAAAGATTTATAATCACCCCTATTCTGCATTACAATTACGTTCCCGCTCTACGCTCCGCTTGGATCGTAAATATGCATTCTGAGTTACGCTTGGATCGAAAGAAAAAGAGGAAGAGCTATAAGTTTTTCGAAGTCAGCTGTTTGCCTTGGAATGTGTGAAATTGAAACATAACAAAGCAATTTAAATTACACAAATTATTACTTTTGAAATAAAAGTAAAGCTTTATTATGAATTATAAACTTAATTGTATATTTTTGAGCATTATTGAATAAATTGAGTGATCAATTGACTGATTGTAGCAGACAACTAGGGATCAACAAAAAGCAAGAGGACACTGTTGGTGGATGTTACCACATCGTCAGTAGGTAGCTGGTATTTTCCATAGAGTTAGTGCTAGAAGAGTGCGCTTTGTCGACCAGGTACACAGATGGTTGGCGTCGCATCGTGGGGCCACACCATACGCCGAGCAAACATTAGACATGTCAGTGTTAAGTCTGACCGCAGGTGGTACTTTTCGCTGCAGGAAGACATTGGCTGCCCCGGAACTGACAAAGAAGTTTACAGAGTATGAGTGGGTGCGGTGGAGTTGCCGCCGGTGCACGTTTGGATATAATGGCAAAGTCAAAGCCATTACCTTAGTTTTAATTTCGTTAGTAATATTGTTTGGTGTTTTGAATGCTAGTCCAATTTGTAATTGTTAACAACCGGTGCTAATGCGCGTCCAAAAATATTAGATCTCCGTAGGCGGATTCACATTCCTGGCATCGAAACGCGTCTTCTGATTTAACTCCCTACATTTTTAGGGAGTTAGCACTCGGCACCGGTCGAAAACAATTACCCTGCAAACACATCGATCGAAGTGCAGAATTAGCAGAATTGGAAGTTTCGAAGTTGAACGTAGCGGAATTGAAACGCAGAATACCAAAGTTGCCAAGCGGAGAAAATTTCGATCCAAGTCGAAATGCAGAATAGGGGTGAATAAAAATATAAACTCGTCAAAGCCGGTGTATGTACGAAAGTAGCAAACAATTTTCAGAAATAAAAAAAAGATGGCCGCCCCACATCAGCTGTTTTGCATGCCGCGAGGGTTGCCACACGTCCTAAATGATCTCATATTTACTACTAAACCTAAAGGTATGTTTTCGTATGTATGTGCATCGGATGGTGACCTTGGGGTGAAGGCTTGGCTTTGTGGGCTACGGGTATATAAGCTTGGGATTTCGGGCTTGGGGTCTTGGCATTGGAGTTTTAAAAAAAAAAAAAAAATCTCTCGTATATATATAACCTCAAAAATAGGCAAAAACGGTATTTTTTGCACTTTTAGGTTAGGATATCTAAAAATCCTGACGTGACAGAGCAATTCTGCGTCCAGATTTGAATTCAGCGCATCGAAAATCTTTAGGAAAGTATGGTCTGGTTTATGGTCAAATTTCTTGTCGGCCTGTGTAATGGGATGACGCTCATTATAAGTGAGGGTTACATGGGATAGTCGACCATTTACTCGGAGAACTCCGCTCTTGTCAAGGAAGGGGTTAAGTACGAGTAGGGAACTTCGTTTTGAAATTGACTGTGAATCCTCTAGACATGATCTTTCCAGAGCGTAATATCGAGTTTGGGCCATGATTATGAGGCGATGTTTGGATCTTTTGAGGTCGGCATGAGTTAGGGAGTTTTCGGTGGGTTCTTTAATACCGATCACCGCGTCTTTCAGCCGACGTACAAATTCGAGAACGTAGGCCATTACACGTGAAGCACGAGGGTAGGAAGAGAATAGATCTAAGAGATCCTCACTCTCTTCCGTAGCATGTAGGGCTTCTACTTTACGTGATTCTTGGGGGTTGACGTTACGAATTGTTGGTTGTGGCCAATCTTCTGGGGGGTTTCGAAAGCCACTCAGACCACGTAGTCAGCTTTCTTTCAGTGTGGCCGAGATGGAGTTGCACTACTGCGACTAGTTTGGCTAGTAAGAGCGCTCCACATAGTTCCAGGCGTGGCAGACTTATAATTTTGAGAGGAGCCACTTTGCCTTTGGACACAAGGAGGTGAGAGAAAACTTGGGTGCCGACAGTAGTTCGCACATAGAGGGTTGCGCAATAAGCCTTTTCAGAGGCGTCGCAAAAACCATGGAGCTCAACTAAGTGGTCAGGGGCGAAGTTAATCCATCGGGGTATGTTGATGTTTGAGATGGAGTGCAGATTCTTTGCGAATTGCGTCCATTGTACGAGACCCATCGGTTTGACTCGTTCATCCCAATCAGTCCCGTCCAGCCACAACTCTTGCATCAAGATTTTTGCCTTTATCATGACTGGCGTCAGCCACCCTGCGGTGTCGAAAAGTTTTACAATAGAGGAGAGAATCCCACGCTTGGTGGCTGCCGTTGAGGCTGGATCTGAGTCCCCAGTATGTGAGAATGTGTCCGAGAGCGCATTGCATTGAATTCCAAGAGTTTTGGCGGTACTACTTTCCTGGAATTCGAGGAATTCGGTGTCAAGTAAGTCCACCTTGGGAGTTTGCCTGAGAATGTCAGGATGGTTTGCCGTGATCTTTTTTTAAGGGAAAGCCGGCTGAGTTGAGAGCATCAATAGTCTCATTTAGGTATTGCTCGGCTGATGGGAGATCATGGCTGCCGGATAAAATATCGTTTACATACGTCTCGGACTTTAATATTGGGGCTGCGCGTGGACGAGAGACGTCTATATCTGTCGACAGCTCGTGCAGGGTGCGAATAGCCAGGAAGGGAGCGCAGTTAACTCCAAAGGTGACAGTTTTTAACTTGGTGACCGCTTGGTCATCGGGGTGTAGTAGGATCTGGCGGTCTACATCGCCATTAAACACATATTTATATGTTCTCCATTTCAACAACATAAGTCGGAGATCGGGTTGGAGGGTTGGGCCGGTGCATAGGGTATCATTGAGGGAGTGACCGGACCCTGACTTCTTGGAAACATTAAATACAACTCCGACTTTTGTTGTCTTTTTTCTCTGGTCTGACGACCGCATGGTGAGGGAGATAGAAAGAGCAGTATTTCCCTTTAGATTGTATCTCATTTGGGTTGCATTCTTCCATGTGGCCTTCTTCGAGTACCTTGTCGTACTGCTGCTTGAGATCGCCCTTATTTAAGAGCATACATTCCATGCCGTGGAACTGCCGTAGGGCTGCAGTACGGAAGTGGCCTAGGTCGATATCGTTAGGAAATGTTGGTTTGAAGGGAAGCCGAACCATATATCGACCGTTATCCATTCGAGTGGTTGTGCTTTTATAGAATTCTTCGCACATTTGGTCTTCGGGAGTTTCCACTGGGGTTCTGGGTATCTCTTCGATTTCCCAGAACTGTCTAAGTTGATCATTCAACTGACTGCTTGTTATTTCCCACGCTTGGGAGGAATGCGCTCCAACCTTTTCGGGAGTTTGGCCACTTATTATCAATCCAAAGATGGTATTTTGTGCTAGCAGGCTGGGAGAGATCTTTTCTATGCCATTAAGCATTATCTGCTGGATAAGATCACTACCCAATACCAGATCGATTTGGGAGGTATTCTGGGTAATCTGGTCTGCTAGTTCGGGATGGGACCATTTGCGCAGTTGGCTTTCATTTAGCCTGAGGGTTTGGAAGTTGCCTAGTAAGACGGGGTAGCACTATTGCCTGGGCTTTTATTTTTACTTTTAGGGAGGGGGTATAGGGAAGCCGGAGTTTTGCTTGAGATTTGGCGGATATGAAGCTTCTTTCGGAGCCTTGATCGACTAAGGCTCGAAGCTTGAATAGGTCCCATCTATGTTCTACCAAGACAATTTCTGTAGGGAGTATGATTTTGCTATCATTTTCAGCATGGAATGATTGTACTTGGGATGTGTTGGGTGTAGAGGGATCGCTTTTATGGGGTGCCGCCTGGTTCACGTCCTGAAGCCTTGGATTGCTAGAAATCGTACTGCTAGATGCTGTGTCCTGAAGCGTGGTGTTATGCCGGCCTTGGCAGTGCATGTACGTTTTCGTGCTTTGGCAGTCTTTCAAGAGATTGGTTTGGGCTAAACAATTTTCGCAGATATTATTGTCTCTTACGAAATTTAGGGTATGAGATTGTTGTTTGCTCTGTGGCGTGGGATTTTGTATGTGTTGGGGGTTGTTGCTGTTTCTTCCTTATTTGACACTTCTCTTTGTGGTTTCTTTGAAAGCTGTGCACCGTGGCTCTCAAGTCAACTTGTCAGACTTAATAATATTAAATCAAGACTTTACAAGCGATTCAAGAGATCTGGCACATCTGCTGACTGCTCGAAGTATTTAGTTGCCCGCTCTAACTTTCAGCGTCTGAATCAGTTATGTTATAAGGACTACTTAACTTGTTGCAAAACTCAATTTTTCAACAATCCGAAAAAATTGTGTAGCTTTGTTAACTCTAAACCAGGCCCAGGCATTCAGTGGTACAATTGTCCGTATAATTGAGAACCAAATTCACGCAGATTATTACGCTCTTTGCGTGCTTCGCTTGTGTGAGCGCACTGATAAACGAAATGCTGTCGTTTGTTTGTGTTCAGTGTCTTACTAGCAAGCAATGAAGCAACAGCTTATGCGGAAGTATTTCACTAATGCGCAACAATTAATTTATTGTAATTATTTGTAGCATAATATGCATTGCATTTGTTCAAACGCATTTTTTATCATGAAATAATTAGTATATTCATTCATTTTGAATAAATTAATTGTTGCGCATTAGTGAAGTACTTCCGCATAAGCTATTGCTTCATTGCTTGCTAGTAATGGTTCAATTATGCTTGCATAGCATAGCAATACATTGCATGGGATCTGTCATTTTCGATATCTGTTGAATTGGTTTTACATGTATTCGATTATACAACGCATGGCAACCCAGAGCATGGCATAGAAGTCTGTTGAATTTTGATCTCTATGTAACTTAACATACCTACTGTCAAAGCTTTTGTTCATTATTCTTATAAATTTTAGTAAAAAACTAATAAAAGCGTTGTAATGGAAGAAGGAAAGCTGAAAGAATGTGTGCGAGCTCATGAAATTCTGTATGTTTCGCGAATATCTGATTTTGAGGGGCTGTGCGTTGTGCGAAGTATAATCAACATTTTCTTTTATGTGCTGTGTATTGCTATGCTATGCCCTGCTATGCAAGCATAACTGAACCATAAGACACTGAACACAAACAAACGACAGCATTTCAGTGGTGCGCTCTCACTAACACTACCTCAATTGCAAAATTGCCTGGGCCTGCTCTAAACGCAAAGTCTCTGGATTTCCATCGTCGCTTACGTTTGGGTGTAAAAGTGCTACTACCGATGACAATATTGCAGAATTATTTTCTGAATTCTTTAAATCGACCTACTTCTCTAGCAGTTCCCAAGTTAAGGAGTATCCATATAATTCGGCTAGTTCCAACAACATCAGGAACCCTGTTATTGATATTAATATTGTTGTTCAAAACCTCGAATCACTGCAGCCCATATTCTCCCCGGGTCCTGATGGGGTGCCTAGTTGTGTACTCAGCACTTATCTGGACCGATCTTAATGCTATTTAATCTGTCTCTTGATTCTGCGTCATTCCCATCTCTCTGGAAAGAATCTTTTATTATTCCCTTGCATAAAAAAGGTAGCAGATCAAATATTGAGAACTACAGAGGCATTGATAAGCTTTCAGCTATTCCTAAAACTTTTGAGCAGATCAATACTAAACAGCTTCAGTATCAGTGTACGTCTTTATTGTCCCCTTGTCAACATGGTTTTATTTCTCGTAGGTCAACCACTACCAACTTGATTGAGTTCACATCCTTAGTAATCGACGGGTTTTTGAGAAGAAATCAAACGGATGTGATCTACACTGAATTAAGCAAAGCTTTCGATTCCGTGAATCATGAGCTTTTAATTCATAAACTGGATTTACTCGGTTTTCCGGTTCATATTTTAGCATGGCTCACAAGTTACCTTACAAACAGGACTCAAAGAGTTATGTTCAATCACACAATTTCCAAATCCACTGACGTAATTTTTTCAGGTGTGCCTCAGGCAGCCCTGGATTTACACTAGGTGCTCTCGGGTGCCCGCGCACAGGGCGGCAGATTTTGGGGGGCGGCAGATTTTTGCTTCTGTACGAAAGTGTGACGTTTGTGTTTGGAAATCAATAGGTACTAATAACTCTTGCGTGAAAAACACACAATTTTTCCAAAATTGGTAAGGCTTTAGTTATTCTTACTTAGCATTGCGTAACATATGTAGTCGGGAAACATATTATTCAATACAAATTTCATTAGGACATTTTTTAAATGACAGTTTTTATGCTATGCACCGCTTAGTTGAGTATGATTAACACGGCCTTAACTACTTACAGAATACTTATCACCCTTTTTTCAAATCTAAGAAATCGTAGTAGACTATGTGTAAAGCGTAGTGGCGAAGTAGATTTTCATTTTTTCAAAAAAGTAGTAAACGCGCTACGATCGTAATAAAGTTCTAACCCTGGTCAGCACTGATCAGCTGTGATTTTGTTAGCAATTAACTCGGAAGCTTTTATAATTTCAATCGATAATAATCCTATTGTGTGAAATAGTTTCTTAATATTTTGCAAATATGAGTGATGGGCGCAAAAGATTAAGCGGTGCTGCATATAAAAAGCGAGCTTTGGACAAAACTAACAAAGAAGTGGAAATTTTGAGCAAAACTCCGAAGCTACATAATTTTTTCATTAAAGGAGGTAAGTTCAAATAATTTGGGTATTTTTTGCAGGGATTTAAAACATCTACCTTTATTACGTGTTCTATTTACTATTCATTGCAACACCTATGTATGTCTGGACTTATTTTGTACAGGTTGTGATAATGCGTGTTCAACTTCAACTTTGAATAATTTGCCAATAAGTAACGAAACAGGCACAGTAACAGCAGATGATTCAATATCTAGTGGATTTAGTCCAAACAGATGTGGTAAGTTGCTGAAAGCATCCAAAAATAATATTGCATAAACACATTAGGGGTATTCGGATGCATCGGTGCATCATGATACAATTGCATGCCCATTTTCAATTTATTATGAATACCTACCCCTATTGTGTACATAAAGTAATAAAATTAGGCTAAAGATTAAATTTAGATGATACATTTTTCTATCCAGATGACTGCGATGGTATCGATAATTCAACAGGTAATCTTAGCATATTGGAACCTTACAGCGAAAGCTTGCTATTGTCTACGGATGATAATGTTGATATAAGCATTCCGAACTCTTGTCCATCATCGAATTTGAATGAAGGGGAAAATCTCGAACATGCTATCCCCATTGAAGGGACAAAAGATATTATATCGAAATATAGCATTTTAAGTGACGACCCTGCAAAATGGATCATAAGCGACTTTATTAGGGATTATGTAGCAATACATGGATGTAATCAAAATAGAAATCTTGATTTATATGATACAGTACGGCTTTATAGCGATGGAAAGTCACGCTGGTTAACAGATACATTATTTGATAGAAGGCTTCGCAATGGTGAGAAAGTTCCACGCCTATGGCTTATTTATTCAGATAGTAAAAAGTCTGTATTCTGCGTTGCATGCCTTTTATTTGGTGAAAACTGTTCGTTCAATGGCAAAGCAGGTTTTAGAGATTGGAGGCATGGAGGCTTTCGTGTAACTGAACATGAAAATTCGAAAAATCATAGAAAATGTATGCTAATCCTAAAGGAAAGATCACACCTTAAGAGAAGAATAGATAATGATTTGATCATTCAATTCGAAAAAGAAATTTCTTATTGGAGGAACGTTCTAAAAAGAGTAGTTGCTGCTACGAAAGCTCTAGCCTCACGAGGGCTTCCATTTCGAGGAAGTGAGGAGAAACTGGGTTCTCCAAATAACGGAAATTTGTTGATGTTAATGGAATTTCTTTCATTATTTGATCCGTTCCTAGAAGAGCATATTAGAAAATTTTCTAATAAAGGATCTGGTAGTACGAGCTACCTGTCAAAAACGATCTATGAAGAATTTATACAAATCTTGGCAGATAAAGTATCGTTCGTTATAGTTGAAGAAATTAAATTTGCTAAGTATTTCGCTATAATAGTGGATTCGACACCCGATATATCTCACGTTGATCAACTTTCGTTTGTTCTAAGATATATGCAAAAAGATGGAACGCCAGTTGAAAGGTTTATGATGTTTATTGAGAACACTGGACACAAAGCTGAAGATTTGTTCATTGCTGTAATATCTGCTCTCGAGTGCTTTGGTCTCGACATTGCCGACTGCCGAAGTCAGTCGTACGATAATGCGAACAATGTATCAGGAATTTATTCAGGCTTACAAGCAAGAGTAAAAGAAATCAACAATCTAGCTGAACACGCTCCTTGTGCAGGTCATTCGCTGAATTTGGTTGGGCTCCACGCAGTGGAAAGTGCTCCCGAAGCAGCTTATTTTTTCAATACAGTTCAATCATTGTATAATTTTTTCACCGCGTCTACACATCGCTGGGACGTCCTACAAACTCATGCTAAAAAGAAAATTGTTTTGAAATCTTTGTGTGCAACAAGATGGTCAGCACGTCGGGAAGCGGTGCAGGTACTGCATGAATACTACGGCGAAATTATTGAAACTTTAACCATCATTGAAGAAAATATGACTGAGAATGCTATCACTAGGCAAGAAGCGAAAGGACTTCGAATTCAACTCGAGCGACTTGAAACCACATTCATGCAGATTCTTTGGCATTTTTTACTAACGAGGTTCAATGCTGTAAGTCAAAGATTTCAGAGAGTTGATATCACTATAGCTGACGTGATTGATGACTATCGTGGATTGATCAAAGTAGTAGCTAATACTCGAACGGAATTCGAAGTTTACGAAAATAAAGCGCTAGAGATCTCAGAAAGTCAAGAGTATCAGACGACTACCACCAGAAGAAGAAGTAGAAAGTTACAGACTGGCGAATCACGAGATGGGGAAGTTCAATTGTCAGGTAGAGATAGTTTTCGAGTAAATACTTTCAACGTCATAATTGATCACCTCGATTGCGAATTGCGCAAAAGGTGTGGAGCATATGAAAGAATTTAGGAAAACTTTTCCGTAATTACAGAATTTGGCAATCTAAGCTCTAATGAAATTAGGGAAAGAGCTGAACGTCTGAGGAAAGTTTATAACACGGACCTCGAGTCTTTATTGGATGACGAATTTGTGCACTTCCACGCGTATTGCTCTGAAAAAAAGTTGGAGCGTGATTCCCCATCGGACCTTTTGAATCTCTTACGAACCAACAAGTTATACACTGAGTTTCCAAACGTGGAGATAGCATATAGAATATTTATCACATTAGCTTCAACGAATTGCAGCGCAGAACGATCATTTTCATGTTTGAAAAGGGTTAAAAACTATTTACGATCAACGATGGGGACAAATCGGCTAAATAGCTTAGCAATTCTGTGCATTGAATCGGATTTACTCCAAAGCTTGGATTGTGAAGAAATGGTCACTCAATTTGCAGAAAAAAAATCCAGACGCGTTTCTATTTGAACTTATGTATTAGATCTCACAAGTTAAAGAAATTTTCAGTTTTATTAACACATGTTATACATAAGAACACATATATAAATATATGTAATTATTATCTCATAACTATTAAACAATGAATGTATTTAACCAATTGTTTTGCATTTAATTATTTATATACAAATATTTCAGCTGTGATTTTCATACGCAATATACATTTTTTACTATATTTCATGAAGATAAAAGGGCGGCATTTTTAACAGGGCACAGGGCGGCATTTCAGGTAAATCCGGCCCTGGCCTCAGGGGAGCCAATTGGGCCCATTGCTGTTTACCCTGTTCATAAACGATTTACCGCAGGTTATTTCATTTTCCAAAACCTTAATGTACACGGATGATGTTAAACTTTGCTACACGTAGATACTGTCCCTCTGACAAGACGGCAGGTGCTCTTCTCCAGGCTGATTTGGACTCATTCCATTGCTGGTGCACGATAAATTTACTTGCGTTAAATTGCTCTAAATGTAAACAAATGACATCCCATAGAACGAAGCCAGTTCTGACATCTTATTTATTAAATGATACCGACTTAGAACGCATATCCGTTGTTGACGATCTAGGTGTCCTTTTTGATGCTAAACTGTGTTTTAATATACATACATATTTCTTCGATTACTAACAAAGCCAAGAGTATGTTAGGATTTGTGAAGAGGTGGGCTAAAGAGTTCTATGATCCGTTTCTCACTATTAATCTACCTCCTTACAGAAACCGACTTCTTGTAATTAATTTACCCGCTCTGGAAAATCGAAGAATTTTACTAGGGGTAATATTCCTTCATAAGCTGATTATTGGTGAAATTGACTCTTCTGAACTAGCGGGCAAATTTAATTTTTCTGTACATGCTAGAAGATCCAGACACTACGTCCCGTTTAATTTACCTCTTTGTCATTCAAACTTCGTCAAAAATAGTCCCCTGCTTATCTGGTGTTCGTACTACAATGACTTGTCTGGCTGTATAAGCTTTGAACGTACAATTGCCACTTTACGTAACGACATATGTACTTGTATACCCCACAAGACAGCTAACTTACATCTGACCCGTCATTTGTAAGGAAGCAGAACAAATCGGCCATCAGTTTTGCAGTAGCAATATGAAAATTCTGAGGCATCCATCAGCACCGTCTTGTAGGGTATCTTACCAGATCTTAAAAGTAGATTGGAAACTCGTCCTTTTCACTCCTCTTCAATCTCTACGCACAACTTTATGAATTCGTCGACCGAAATTGACGGTGGATTGGAGACACGGCCTCTCCAACCATCCAGTGAATAATTAAGATCCCTGAGCATATCCTAGCGTGAATACATCGACCGAATGTCAGGGTGGATTGGAGAATGGGCCTCTTCAACCATTCAATGGACAAACAGGTGCTCCAAGCACAGCTTAATTCAATTATTCGACCGTTCTGGATTGGAGACACGGCCTCTCCAACCATCCAGGAAAAGATCAGGATTCCTGAGCATATATTTGCATGAACACATGGACCGAATGGCAGGGTGGATTGGAGACTCGGCCTCTCCAACCATCCACTTGTGGAATACGTTAGACTTAAGTTTATTTTGCCATGTTAAGTTTACTTTTGTAATACTGTATAACTTATAATAAAATGTTTTATATTCATAATTAGTGTATTGTATTAGTGTCGACTTAAAATAAATAAATAAATTTAAAAAAATATATTTATAGAAACAGATTTTCGTGTTATTTCTTACACTGTATGTGCATAAAATTACGCCGTAACTAATTTGGGTTCAACGAGATTTATATATATATATAATTGGCGGGAAAATTAGGGGTTTTGGCGGGAGCCAATTAAATTTTTGATACCTTTCAAAATTCAAGACACTTTTAAATAAAAAATTTAAAAACTATTTGCATTTCCAATGCATCTTAAATTTTTTTATATTTTTCATGATTGTTCAATTTTTGATATCTTTCAATATTAAAGAGACTTTTAAATAAGAACTTTAAAATATATTTGCATTTAGAATGCCTCTTAATTTTTTTTTATTTTTCAGGACAGTTCAGTTTTTGATATCTTTCAAAATTAAAGAGACTTTTAAATAAAAACTTTAAAACCTATTTGCATTTAAAATGCATCTTAAATTTTTTTTATTGTTCAGAACAGTTAAATTTTTGATACCTTTCAAAATTAAAGATACTTTTAAATAAAATATTTAAAAACTATTTGCATTTCCAATGCATCTTAAATTTTTTTTTATTTTTCAGGATTGTTCAATTTTTGATATCTTTCAACATTAAAGAGACTTTTAAATAAAAATTATTTGCATTTAAAATGCATCTTAAATTTTTTATATTGTACAGGACAGTTCAATTTTTGATATTTTTCAATATTAAAGAGACTTTTAAATAAAAACTATTCGCATTTAAAATGAATTTTAAATTCTATTATATTTTTTCGGACAGTTAAATTTTTGATATTTTTCAATATTAAAGAGACTTTTAAATAAAAACTTTAAAAACTATTTGCATTTCCAATGCATCTTCAATTTTTTTTTATTTTTCAGGACAGTTCAGTTTTTGATATCTTTCAAAACTAAAGAGACTTTTAAATAAAAACTTTAAAAACTGTTTGAATTTAAAATGCATCTTAAATTTTTTTATATTGTTGAGGACGTTGCAATTTTTCAATATCAAATAGACTTTTAAATAAGAACTTTAAAAACTATTTGCATTTAAAATGCATCTAAAATTTTTTATATCGTTCAGGACAGTTCAATTTTTGACATTTTTCAATATTAAAAAGACGTTAAAATAACAACTTTAAAAACTATTTGAATTTTTTTTATTTTTCAGGACAGTTCAATTTTTGATATTTTTCTATATTAAAGAGACTTTTAAATAAAAAGTTTATAAACTATTTGCATTTCCAATGCATCTTAAATTTTTTTTATTTTTCAGGACAGTTCAGTTTTTGATATCTTTCAAAATTAAAAAGAGACTTTGAAATAAAAACTTAACAAAAACTATTTACATTTAAAATGCATCCTAATTTTTTTATATTGTTCAGGACAGTTCAATTTTTGATATTTTTCAATATTAAAGAGTTTTTTAAATAAAACTATTTGCATTTAAAATGCATCTTAAATTTATTTTCATTTTTCAGGACAGTTAAATTTTTGATATCTTTCAAAAATAAAGAGACTTTTAAATAAAAACTTTAAAAACTATTTTTACTATTTTAACTACTTTTAAATAAAATCTAATGGCATTTAAAATGCATCTTAAATTTATTTTCCTTTTTCCGGACAGTTCAATTTTTGATATTTTTCAAAAATAAAGAGACTTTTAAATACAAATTTTAAAAACTATTTGCATTTAAAATGCATCTTACATTTTTTATATTGTTCAGGACAGTTCAATTTTTGATATCTTTCAAAAATAGACTTTTAAATAAAAACTTTAAAAACTATTTGCATTTAAAATGCATCTTAAATTTTTTATATTGTACAGGACAGTTCAATTTTTGATATTTTTCAATATTAAAGAGACTTTTAAATAAAAACTATTCGCATTTAAAATTAATTTTAAATTCTATTTTATTTTTTCGGACAGTTAAATTTTTGACATTTTTCAATATTAAAGAGACTTTTAAATAAAAAATATTTGCATTTAAAATGCTTCTTAAATTTATTTTCATTTTTACGGACATTTCAATTTTTGATATTTTTCAATATTAAAGAGACTTTAAATAAAAACTTGAAAAACTATTTGCATTTCCAATGCATCTTCAATTTTTTTTTATTTTTCAGGACAGTTCAGTTTTTGATATCTTTCAAAATTAAAGAGACTTTTAAATAAAAACTTTAAAAACTGTTTGAATTTAAAATGCATCTTAAATTTTTTTATATTGTTGAGGACGTTGCAATTTTTCAATATTAAATAGACTTTTAAATAAGAACTTTAAAAACTATTTGCATTTAAAATGGATCTAAAATGATTTACTATATTTTTCAGGACAGTTCAATTTTTGATATTTTTCAATATTAGAGAGACTTTTAAATAAAATCTAATGGCATTTAAAATGCATCTTAAATTTATTTTCCTTTTTCCGGACAGTTCAATTTTTGATATTTTTCAAAAATAAAGAGACTTTTAAATAAAAATTTTAAAAACTATTTGCATTTAAAATGCATCTTAAATTTTTTATATTGCTCAGGACAGTTCAATTTTTGATATCTTTCAAAAATAAAGAGACTTTTAAATAAAAACTTTAAAAACTATTTGCATTTAAAATGCATCTTAAATTTTTTATATTGTACAGGACAGTTCAATTTTTGATATTTTTCAATATTAAAGAGACTTTTAAATAAAAAATATTTGCATTTAAAATGCTTCTTAAATTTATTTTCATTTTTACGGACATTTCAATTTTTGATATTTTTCAATATTAATGAGACTTTTAAATAAAAACTTTAAAAACTATTTTTACTATTTTAACTACTTTTAAATAAAATCTAATGGCATTTAAAATGCATCTTAAATTTATTTTCCTTTTTCCGGACAGTTCAATTTTTGATATTTTTCAAAAATAAAGAGACTTTTAAATAAAAATTTTAAAAACTATTTGCATTTAAAATGCATCTTACATTTTTTATATTGTTCAGGACAGTTCAATTTTTGATATCTTTCAAAAATAAAGAGACTTTTAAATAAAAACTTTAAAAACTATTTGCATTTAAAATGCATCTTAAATTTTTTATATTGTACAGGACAGTTCAATTTTTGATATTTTTCAATATTAAAGAGACTTTTAAATAAAAAATATTTGCATTTAAAATGCTTCTTAAATTTATTTTCATTTTTACGGACATTTCAATTTTTGATATTTTTCAATATTAATGAGACTTTTAAATAAAAACTTTAAAAACTATTTTTACTATTTTAACTACTTTTAAATAAAGTCTAATGGCATTTAAAATGCATCTTAAATTTATTTTCCTTTTTCCGGACAGTTCAATTTTTTATATTTTTCAAAAATAAAGAGACTTTTAAATAAAAATTTTAAAAACTATTTGCATTTAAAATGCATCTTACATTTTTTATATTGTTCAGGACAGTTCAATTTTTGATATCTTTCAAAAATAAAGAGACTTTTAAATAAAAACTTTATTTTTGAAAGATATCAAAAATTGAACTGTCCTGAACAATATAAAAAATTTAAATTTATTTTCATTTTTCAGGACAGTTAAATTTTTGATATCTTTCAAAAATAAAGAGACTTTTAAAAAAAAACTTTAAAAACTATTTGCATTTACAATGTATCTTAAATTTTTTTATTTTTCAGGACAGTTCAGTTTTTGATATCTTTCAAAAATAAAAAGACTTTTAAATAAAAACTTTAAAAACTATTTGCATTTACAATGTATCTTACATTTTTTATATGTATTGTTCAGGACAGTTCAATTTTTGATATCTTTCAAAATTAAAGATACTTTTAAATAAAATATTTAAAAACTATTTGCATTTCCAATGCATCTTAAATTTTTTTTTATTTTTCAGGATTGTTCAATTTTTGATATCTTTCAACATTAAAGAGACTTTTAAATAAAAATTATTTGCATTTAAAATGCATCTTAAATTTTTTATATTGTACAGGACAGTTCAATTTTTGATATTTTTCAATATTAAAGAGACTTTTAAATAAAAACTATTCGCATTTAAAATGAATTTTAAATTCTATTATATTTTTTCGGACAGTTAAATTTTTGATATTTTTCAATATTAAAGAGACTTTTAAATAAAAACTTTAAAAACTATTTGCATTTCCAATGCATCTTCAATTTTTTTTTATTTTTCAGGACAGTTCAGTTTTTGATATCTTTCAAAACTAAAGAGACTTTTAAATAAAAACTTTAAAAACTGTTTGAATTTAAAATGCATCTTAAATTTTTTTATATTGTTGAGGACGTTGCAATTTTTCAATATCAAATAGACTTTTAAATAAGAACTTTAAAAACTATTTGCATTTAAAATGCATCTAAAATTTTTTATATCGTTCAGGACAGTTCAATTTTTGACATTTTTCAATATTAAAAAGACGTTAAAATAACAACTTTAAAAACTATTTGAATTTTTTTTATTTTTCAGGACAGTTCAATTTTTGATATTTTTCTATATTAAAGAGACTTTTAAATAAAAAGTTTATAAACTATTTGCATTTCCAATGCATCTTAAATTTTTTTTATTTTTCAGGACAGTTCAGTTTTTGATATCTTTCAAAATTAAAAAGAGACTTTGAAATAAAAACTTAACAAAAACTATTTACATTTAAAATGCATCCTAATTTTTTTATATTGTTCAGGACAGTTCAATTTTTGATATTTTTCAATATTAAAGAGTTTTTTAAATAAAACTATTTGCATTTAAAATGCATCTTAAATTTATTTTCATTTTTCAGGACAGTTAAATTTTTGATATCTTTCAAAAATAAAGAGACTTTTAAATAAAAACTTTAAAAACTATTTTTACTATTTTAACTACTTTTAAATAAAATCTAATGGCATTTAAAATGCATCTTAAATTTATTTTCCTTTTTCCGGACAGTTCAATTTTTGATATTTTTCAAAAATAAAGAGACTTTTAAATACAAATTTTAAAAACTATTTGCATTTAAAATGCATCTTACATTTTTTATATTGTTCAGGACAGTTCAATTTTTGATATCTTTCAAAAATAGACTTTTAAATAAAAACTTTAAAAACTATTTGCATTTAAAATGCATCTTAAATTTTTTATATTGTACAGGACAGTTCAATTTTTGATATTTTTCAATATTAAAGAGACTTTTAAATAAAAACTATTCGCATTTAAAATTAATTTTAAATTCTATTTTATTTTTTCGGACAGTTAAATTTTTGACATTTTTCAATATTAAAGAGACTTTTAAATAAAAAATATTTGCATTTAAAATGCTTCTTAAATTTATTTTCATTTTTACGGACATTTCAATTTTTGATATTTTTCAATATTAAAGAGACTTTAAATAAAAACTTGAAAAACTATTTGCATTTCCAATGCATCTTCAATTTTTTTTTATTTTTCAGGACAGTTCAGTTTTTGATATCTTTCAAAATTAAAGAGACTTTTAAATAAAAACTTTAAAAACTGTTTGAATTTAAAATGCATCTTAAATTTTTTTATATTGTTGAGGACGTTGCAATTTTTCAATATTAAATAGACTTTTAAATAAGAACTTTAAAAACTATTTGCATTTAAAATGGATCTAAAATGATTTACTATATTTTTCAGGACAGTTCAATTTTTGATATTTTTCAATATTAGAGAGACTTTTAAATAAAATCTAATGGCATTTAAAATGCATCTTAAATTTATTTTCCTTTTTCCGGACAGTTCAATTTTTGATATTTTTCAAAAATAAAGAGACTTTTAAATAAAAATTTTAAAAACTATTTGCATTTAAAATGCATCTTAAATTTTTTATATTGCTCAGGACAGTTCAATTTTTGATATCTTTCAAAAATAAAGAGACTTTTAAATAAAAACTTTAAAAACTATTTGCATTTAAAATGCATCTTAAATTTTTTATATTGTACAGGACAGTTCAATTTTTGATATTTTTCAATATTAAAGAGACTTTTAAATAAAAAATATTTGCATTTAAAATGCTTCTTAAATTTATTTTCATTTTTACGGACATTTCAATTTTTGATATTTTTCAATATTAATGAGACTTTTAAATAAAAACTTTAAAAACTATTTTTACTATTTTAACTACTTTTAAATAAAATCTAATGGCATTTAAAATGCATCTTAAATTTATTTTCCTTTTTCCGGACAGTTCAATTTTTGATATTTTTCAAAAATAAAGAGACTTTTAAATAAAAATTTTAAAAACTATTTGCATTTAAAATGCATCTTACATTTTTTATATTGTTCAGGACAGTTCAATTTTTGATATCTTTCAAAAATAAAGAGACTTTTAAATAAAAACTTTAAAAACTATTTGCATTTAAAATGCATCTTAAATTTTTTATATTGTACAGGACAGTTCAATTTTTGATATTTTTCAATATTAAAGAGACTTTTAAATAAAAAATATTTGCATTTAAAATGCTTCTTAAATTTATTTTCATTTTTACGGACATTTCAATTTTTGATATTTTTCAATATTAATGAGACTTTTAAATAAAAACTTTAAAAACTATTTTTACTATTTTAACTACTTTTAAATAAAGTCTAATGGCATTTAAAATGCATCTTAAATTTATTTTCCTTTTTCCGGACAGTTCAATTTTTTATATTTTTCAAAAATAAAGAGACTTTTAAATAAAAATTTTAAAAACTATTTGCATTTAAAATGCATCTTACATTTTTTATATTGTTCAGGACAGTTCAATTTTTGATATCTTTCAAAAATAAAGAGACTTTTAAATAAAAACTTTATTTTTGAAAGATATCAAAAATTGAACTGTCCTGAACAATATAAAAAATTTAAATTTATTTTCATTTTTCAGGACAGTTAAATTTTTGATATCTTTCAAAAATAAAGAGACTTTTAAAAAAAAACTTTAAAAACTATTTGCATTTACAATGTATCTTAAATTTTTTTATTTTTCAGGACAGTTCAGTTTTTGATATCTTTCAAAAATAAAAAGACTTTTAAATAAAAACTTTAAAAACTATTTGCATTTACAATGTATCTTACATTTTTTATATGTATTGTTCAGGACAGTTCAATTTTTGATATCTTTCAAAATTAAAGAGACTTTTAAATAAAAACTTTAAAAACTATTTTCATTTAAAATGCATCTTAAATATATTTTCATTTTTCAGGACAGTTCAATTTTTGATATTTTTCAATATTAGAGAGACTTTTAAATAAAATCTAATGGCATTTAAAATGCATCTTAAATTTATTTTCCTTTTTCCGGATAGTTCAATTTTTGATATTTTTCAAAAATAAAAAGACTTTTAAATAAAAATTTTAAAAACTATTTGCATTTAAAATGCATCTTAAATTTTTTATATTGCTCAGGACAGTTCAATTTTTGATATCTGTCAAAAATAAAGAGACTTTTAAATAAAAACTTTAAAAACTATTTGCATTTAAAATGCATCTTAAATTTTTTATATTGTACAGGACAGTTCAATTTTTGATATTTTTCAATATTAAAGAGACTTTTAAATAAAAAATATTTGCATTTAAAATGCTTCTTAAATTTATTTTCATTTTTACGGACCTTTCAATTTTTGATATTTTTCAATATTAATGAGACTTTTAAATAAAAACTTTAAAAACTATTTTTACTATTTTAACTACTTTTAAATAAAATCTAATGACATTTAAAATGCATCTTAAATTTATTTTCCTTTTTCCGGACAGTTCAATTTTTGTTATTTTTCAAAAATAAAGAGACTTTTAAATAAAAATTTTAAAAACTATTTGCATTTAAAATGCATCTTGATATCTTTCAAAAATAAAGAGACTTTTAAATAAAAACTTTAAAATCTATTTGCATTTAAAATGCATCTTAAATTTTTTATATTGTACAGGACAGTTCAATTTTTGATATTTTTCAATATTAAAGAGACTTTTAAATAAAAACTATTAGCATTTAAAATGAATTTTAAATTCTATTTTATTTTTTCGGACAGTTAAATTTTTGATATTTTTCAATATTAAAGAGACTTTTAAATAAAAAATATTTGCATTTAAAATGCTTCTTAAATTTATTTTCATTTTTACGGACATTTCAATTTTTGATATTTTTCAATATTAAAGAGACTTTAAATAAAAACTTTAAAAACTATTTGCATTTCCAATGCATCTTCAATTTTTTTTTATTTTTCAGGACAGTTCAGTTTTTGATATCTTTCAAAATTAAAAAGACTTTTAAATAAAAACTTTAAAAACTGTTTGAATTTAAAATGCATCTTAAATTTTTTTATATTGTTGACGTTGCAATTTTTCAATATTAAATAGACTTTTAAATAAGAACTTTAAAAACTATTTGCATTCAAAATGCATCTAAAATTTTTTATATCATTCAGGACAGTTCAATTTTTGACATTTTTCAATATTAAAAAGACGTTAAAATAACAACTTTAAAAACTATTCGCATTTTTTTATTTTTCAGGACAGTTCAATTTTTGATATTTTTCTATATTAAAGAGACTTTTAAATAAAAACTTTAAAAACTATTTGCATTTCCAATGCATCTTAAATTTTTTTTATTTTTCAGGACAGTTCAGTTTTTGATATCTTTCAAAATTAAAAAGAGACTTTGAAATAAAAACTTAACAAAAACTATTTGCATTTAAAATGCATCCTAATTTTTTTATATTGTTCAGGACAGTTAAATTTTTGATATTTTTCAATATTGAAGAGTTTTTTAAATAAAACTATTTGCATTTAAAATGCATCTTAAATTTATTTTCATTTTTCAGGACAGTTAAATTTTTGATATCTTTCAAAAATAAAGAGACTTTTAAATAAAAACTTTAAAAACTATTTGCATTTACAATGTATCTTAAATTTTTTTATTTTTCAGGACAGTTCAGTTTTTGATATCTTTCAAAAATAAAAAGACTTTTAAATAAAAACTTTATAAACTATTTGCATTTAAAATGCATCTTAAATTTGTTATATTGTTCAGGACAGTTCAATTTTTGATATCTTTCAAAATTAAAGAGACTTTTAAATAAAAACTTTAAAAACTATTTGCATTTAAAATGCATCTTAAATATATTTTCATTTTTCAGGACAGTTCAATTTTTGATATTTTTCAATATTAGAGAGACTTTTAAATAAAATCTAATGGCATTTAAAATGCATCTTAAATTTATTTTCCTTTTTCCGGACAGTTAAATTTTTGATATTTTTCAAAAATAAAGAGACTTTTAAATAAAAACTTTAAAAACTATTTGCATTTAAAATGCATCTTAAATTTTTTATATTGTACAGGACAGTTCAATTTTTGATATTTTTCAATATTAAAGAGACTTTTAAATAAAAAATATTTGCATTTAAAATGCATCTTAAATTTTTTTATATTGTTCAGGACAGTTCAATTTTTGATATTTTTCAATATTAAAGAGACTTTTAAATAAAACCTATTTGCATTTCCAATGCATCTTAAATTGTTTTTTATTATTCAGGACAGTTCAGTTTTTGATATCTTTCAAAATTAAAGAGACTTTTAAATAAACCCTTTAAAACCTATTTGCATTTAAAATGCATCTTACATTTTTTTATATTGCTCAGGACAGTTCAATTTTTGATATTTTTCAATATTAAAGAGACTTTTAAATAAAACCTATTTGCATTTCCAATGCATCTTAAATTGTTTTTTATTATTCAGGACAGTTCAGTTTTTGATATCTTTCATAATTAAAGAGACTTTTAAATAAAAACTTTAAAAATTATTTGCATTTCCAATGCATCTTAAATTTTTTTTATTTTTCAGGACAGTTCAGTTTTTGATATCTTTCAAAATTAAAGAGACTTTTAAATAAACCCTTTAAAAACTATTTGCATTTACAATGCATCTTACATTTTTTTATATTGTTCAGGACAGTTCAATTTTTGATATTTTTCAATATTAAAGAGACTTTTAAATAAAAACTTTAAAAACTATTTGAATTTCCAATGCATCTTAATTTTTTTTTATTTTTCAGGACAGTTCAGTTTTTGATAGCTTTCAAAATTAAAGAGACTTTTAAATAAAAACTTTAAAAACTATTTGCATTTCCAATGCATCTTAAATTTTTTTTTTTTCAGGACAGTTTAGTTTTTGATATCTTTCAAAATTAAAGAGACTTTTAAATTAAAACTTTAAAAACTATTTGCATTTAAAATGCATCTTAAATTTTTTTTATTGTTCAGAACAGTTAAATTTTTGACACCTTTCAAAATTAAAGATACTTTTAAATAAGAACTTTAAAAACTATTTGCATTTAAAATGCATCTTAAATTTTTTTTATTGTTCAGAGCAGTTAAATTTTTGACACCTTTCAAAATTAAAGATACTTTTAAATAAGAACTTTAAAAACTATTTGCATTTAAAATTAGTTTATATTGTTCAGGACAGCTCAATTTTTCAATATTAAAGAGACTTTTAAATAAAAACTTTAAAAACTATTTGCATTTAAAATGCATCTAAAATTTTTTATATCTTGCAATTTTTCAATATTAAAGAGACTTTTAAATAAAATCTAATGGCATTTAAAATGCATCTTAAATTTATTTTCATTTTTCAGGACAGTTAAATTTTTGATATTTTTCAATATTAAAGAGACTTTTAAATAAAAACTATTTGCATTTAAAATGCATCTTAAATTTATTTTCATTTTTCAGGACAGTTCAATTTTTGATATTTTTCAATATTAGAGAGACTTTTAAATAAAATCTAATGGCATTTAAAATGCTTCTTAAATTTATTTTCATTTTTACGGACATTTCAATTTTTGATATTTTTCAATATTAAAGAGACTTTTAAATAAAAACTTTAAAAACTATTTGCATTTAAAATGCATCTTAAATTTTTTTATATTGTTCAGGAGAGTGCAATTTTTCAATGTTAAAGAGACTTTTAAATAAGAACTTTAAAAACTATTTGCATTTAAAATGCATCTAAAATTTTTTATATCGTTCAGGACAGTGCAATTTTTCAATATTAAAGAGACTTTTAAATAAAATCTAATGGCATTTAAAATGCATCTTAAATTTATTTTCATTTTTCAGGACAGTTCAATTTTTGATATTTTTCAATATTAAAGAGACTTTTAAATAAAATCTAATGGCATTTAAAATGCTTCTTAAATTTATTTTCATTTTTCAGGACAGTTCAATTTTTGTTATTTTTCAATATTAAACAGACTTTTCAATAAAAATTTTAAAAATTATTTGCATTTAAAATGCATCTTAAATTTTTTTATATTGTACAGGACAGTTCAATTTTTGATATTTTTCAATATTAAAGAGACTTTTGAATAAAAACTATTTGCATTTAAAATGCATCTTAAATTTATTTTCATTTTTCAGGACAGTTCAATTTTTGTTATTTTTCAATATTAAACAGACTTTTCAATAAAAACTTTAAAAATTATTGGCATTTAAAATGCATCTTAAATTTTTTTATATTGTACAGGACAGTTCAATTTTTGATATTTTTCAATATTAAAGAGACTTTTAAATAAAAACTATTTGCATTTAAAATGCTTCTTAAATTTATTTTCATTTTTACGGACAGTTCAATTTTTGATATTTTTCAATATTAAAGAGACTTTTAAATAAAAACTTTTAAAACTGTTTGAATTTAAAATGCATCTTAAATTTTTTTATATTGTTCAGGACAGTTCAATTTTTGATATTTTGCAACATTAAAGAGACTTTTAAATAAAAACTATTTGCATTTAAAATGCATCTTAAATTTATTTTAATTTTTCACGACAGTTAAATTTTTCATATTTTTTAGTATTTGTACTTACAATGCATCTGAAATTTTTCTTTTCAGGACAGCTCAATTTTTGATATTTTTCAATATTAGAGAGACGTTTAAATAAAAATTATTTGCATTTCCAATGCATCTTAAATTGTTTTTTATTATTCAGGACAATTCAGTTTTTGATATCTTTCAAAATTAAAGAGACTTTTAAATAAACCCTTTAAAAACTATTTGCATTTAAAATGCATCTTAAATTTTTTTATATTGTTCAGGACAGTTCAATTTTTGATATTTTGCAACATTAAAGAGACTTTTAAATAAAAACTATTTGCATTTAAAATGCATCTTAAATTTATTTTAATTTTTCAGGACAGTTAAATTTTTCATATTTTTCAATATTTGTATTTACAATGCATCTGAAATTTTTTTTTATTATTCAGGACAGTTCAGTTTTTGATATCTTTCAAAATTAAAGAGACTTTTAAATAAACCCTTTAAAAATTATTTGCATTTAAAATGCATCTTAAATTTTTTTATATTGTACAGGACAGTTCAATTTTTGATATTTTTCAATATTAAAGAGACTTTTGAATAAAAACTATTTGCATTTAAAATGCATCTTAAATTTATTTTAATTTTTCAGGACAGTTAAGTTTTTGATATTTTTCAATATATGTATTTACAATGCATCTGAAATTTTTTTTATTATTCAGGACAGTTCAGTTTTTGATATCTTTCAAAATTAAAGAGACTTTTAAATAAACCCTTTAAAAACTATTTGCATTTAAAATGCATCTTACATTTTTTTATATTGTTCAGGACAGTTCAATTTTTGATATTTTTCAATATTAAAGAGACTTTTAAATCAAAACTTTAAAAACTATTTGAATTTCCAATGCATCTTAATTTTTTGTTATTTTTCACGATAATTCAGTTTTTGATAGCTTTCATAATTAAAGAGACTTTTAAATAAAAACTTTAAAAATTATTTGCATTTCCAATTCATCTTAAATTTTTTTTATTTTTCAGAACAGTTCAGTTTTTGATATCTTTCAAAATTAAAGAGACTTTTAAATAAACCCTTTAAAAACTATTTGCATTTAAAATGCATCTTAAATTTTTTTATATTGTTCAGGACAGTTCAATTTTTGATATTTTGCAACATTAAAGAGACTTTTAAATAAAAACTATTTGCATTTAAAATGCATCTTAAATTTATTTTAATTTTTCAGGACAGTTAAATTTTTCATATTTTTCAATATTTGTATTTACAATGCATCTGAAATTTTTTTTTATTATTCAGGACAGTTCAGTTTTTGATATCTTTCAAAATTAAAGAGACTTTTAAATAAACCCTTTAAAAATTATTTGCATTTAAAATGCATCTTAAATTTTTTTATATTGTACAGGACAGTTCAATTTTTGATATTTTTCAATATTAAAGAGACTTTTGAATAAAAACTATTTGCATTTAAAATGCATCTTAAATTTATTTTAATTTTTCAGGACAGTTAAGTTTTTGATATTTTTCAATATATGTATTTACAATGCATCTGAAATTTGTTTTATTATTCAGGACAGTTCAATTTTTAATATTTTTCAATATTAAAGAGACTTTTAAATCAAAACTTTAAAAACTATTTGAATTTCCAATGCATCTTAATTTTTTGTTATTTTTCAGGATAATTCAGTTTTTGATAGCTTTCATAATTAAAGAGACTTTTAAATAAAAACTTTAAAAATTATTTGCATTTCCAATTCATCTTAAATTTTTTTTATTTTTCAGAACAGTTCAGTTTTTGATATCTTTCAAAATTAAAGTGACTTTTAAATAAACCCTTTAAAACTATTTGCATTTACAATGCATCTTACATTTTTTTATATTGTTCAGGGTAGTTCAATTTTTGATATTTTTCAATATTAAAGAGACTTTTAAATAAAAACTTTAAAAACTATTTGAATTTCCAATGCATCTTAATTTTTTTTTATTTTTCAAGACAGTTCAGTTTTTGATAGCTTTCAAAATTAAAGAGACTTTTGAATAAAAACTATTTGCATTTAAAATGCATCTTAAATTTATTTTCATTTTTCAGGACAGTTCAATTTTTGTTATTTTTCAATATTAAACAGAGTTTTCAATAAAAACTTTAAAAATTATTGGCATTTAAAATGCATCTTAAATTTTTTTATATTGTACAGGACAGTTCAATTTTTGATATTTTTCAATATTAAAGAGACTTTCAAATAAAAAATATTTGCATTTAAAATGCTTCTTAAATTTATTTTCTTTTTTCAGGACAGTTCAATTTTTGTTATTTTTCAATATTAAACAGACTTTTCAATAAAAACTTTAAAAATTATTGGCATTTAAAATGCATCTTAAATTTTTTTATATTGTACAGGACAGTTCAATTTTTGATATCTTTCAAAATTAAAGTGACTTTTAAATAAACCCTTTAAAAACTATTTGCATTTACAATGCATCTTACATTTTTTTATATTGTTCAGGGTAGTTCAATTTTTGATATTTTTCAATATTAAAGAGACTTTTAAATAAAAACTTTAAAAACTATTTGAATTTCCAATGCATCTTAATTTTTTTTTATTTTTCAAGACAGTTCAGTTTTTGATAGCTTTCAAAATTAAAGAGACTTTTGAATAAAAACTATTTGCATTTAAAATGCATCTTAAATTTATTTTCATTTTTCAGGACAGTTCAATTTTTGTTATTTTTCAATATTAAACAGAGTTTTCAATAAAAACTTTAAAAATTATTGGCATTTAAAATGCATCTTAAATTTTTTTATATTGTACAGGACAGTTCAATTTTTGATATTTTTCAATATTAAAGAGACTTTCAAATAAAAAATATTTGCATTTAAAATGCTTCTTAAATTTATTTTCTTTTTTCAGGACAGTTCAATTTTTGTTATTTTTCAATATTAAAGAGACTTTTAAATAAAAACTTTAAAAACTATTTGCATTTACAATGCATCTTACATTTTTTTATATTGTACAGGACAGTTCAATTTTTGATATTTTTCAATATTAAAGGGACTTTTAAATAAAAAATATTTGCATTTAAAATGCTTCTTAAATTTATTTTCATTTTTACGGACAGTTCATTTTTTGATATCTTTCAAAATTAAAGAGACTTTTCAATAAAAACTTTAAAAATTATTTGCATTTAAAATGCATCTTAAATTTTTTTATATTGTACAGGACAGTTCAATTTTTGATATTTTTCAATATTAAAGAGACTTTTGAATAAAAACTATTTGCATTTAAAATGCATCTTAAATTTATTTTCATTTTTCAGGACAGTTCAATTTTTGTTATTTTTCAATATTAAACAGACTTTTCAATAAAAACTTTAAAAATTATTGGCATTTAAAATGCATCTTAAATTTTTTTATATTGTACAGGACAGTTCAATTTTTGATATTTTTCAATATTAAAGAGACTTTTAAATAAAAACTTTAAAATCTATTTGCATTTAAAATGCATCTTAAATTTTTTATATTGTACAGGACAGTTCAATTTTTGATATTTTTCAAAATTAAAGAGACTTTTAAATAAAATCTAATGGCATTTAAAATGCTTCTTAAATTTATTTTCATTTTTACGGACAGTTCAATTTTTGATATTTTTCAATATTAAAGAGACTTTTAAATAAAAAATATTTGCATTTAAAATGCTTCTTAAATTTATTTTCATTTTTACGGACATTTCAGTTTTTGATATTTTTCAATATTAATGAGACTTTTAAAAAAAACTTTAAAATTTATTTGCATTTCCAATGCATCTTAAATTTTTTTTATTTTTCAGGACAGTTCAGTTTTTGATATGTTTCAAAATTAAAGAGACTTTCAAATAAAAACTTTAAAAACTGTTTGAATTTAAAATGCATCTTAAATTTTTTTATATTGTTCAGGACAGTTCAATTTTTGATATTTTGCAACATTAAAGAGACTTTTAAATAAAAACTATTTGCATTTAAAATGCATCTTAAATTTATTTTAATTTTTCAGGACAGTTAAATTTTTGATATTTTTCAATATTTGTATTTGCAATGATCTGAAATTTTTTTTTTCAGGACAGTTCAATTTTTGATATTTTTCAATATTAAAGAGACTTTTAAATAAAACCTATTTGCATTTCCAATGCATCTTAAATTGTTTTTTATTATTCAGGACAATTCAGTTTTTGATATCTTTCAAAATTAAAGAGACTTTTAAATAAACCCTTTAAAAACTATTTGCATTTACAATGTATCTTAAATTTTTTTATTTTTCAGGACAGTTCAGTTTTTGATATCTTTCAAAAATAAAAAGACTTTTAAATAAAAACTTTATAAACTATTTGCATTTAAAATGCATCTTAAATTTGTTATATTGTTCAGGACAGTTCAATTTTTGATATCTTTCAAAATTAGAGAGACTTTTAAATAAAAACTTTAAAAACTATTTGCATTTAAAATGCATCTTAAATATATTTTCATTTTTCAGGACAGTTCAATTTTTGATATTTTTCAATATTAGAGAGACTTTTAAATAAAATCTAATGGCATTTAAAATGCATCTTAAATTCATTTTCCTTTTTCCGGACAGTTAAATTTTTGATATTTTTCAAAAATAAAGAGACTTTTAAATAAAAACTTTAAAAACTATTTGCATTTAAAATGCATCTTAAATTTTTTATATTGTACAGGACAGTTCAATTTTTGATATTTTTCAATATTAAAGAGACTTTTAAATAAAAAATATTTGCATTTAAAATGCATCTTAAATTTTTTTATATTGTTCAGGACAGTTCAATTTTTGATATTTTTCAATATTAAAGAGACTTTTAAATAAAACCTATTTGCATTTCAGGACAGTTCAGTTTTTGATATCTTTCAAAATTAAAGAGACTTTTAAATAAACCCTTTAAAACCTATTTGCATTTAAAATGCATCTTACATTTTTTTATATTGCTCAGGACAGTTCAATTTTTGATATTTTTCAATATTAAAGAGACTTTTAAATAAAAACTTTAAAAACTATTTGAATTTCCAATGCATCTTAATTTTTTTTTATTTTTCAGGATAATTCAGTTTTTGATAGCTTTCATAATTAAAGAGACTTTTAAATAAAAACTTTAAAAATTATTTGCATTTCCAATGCATCTTAAATTTTTTTTATTTTTCAGGACAGTTCAGTTTTTGATATCTTTCAAAATTAAAGAGACTTTTAAATAAGCCCTTTAAAAACTATTTGCATTTACAATGCATCTTACATTTTTTTATATTGTTCAGGACAGTTCAATTTTTGATATTTTTCAATATTAAAGAGACTTTTAAATAAAAACTTTAAAAACTATTTGAATTTCCAATGCATCTTAATTTTTTTTTATTTTTCAGGACAGTTCAGTTTTTGATAGCTTTCAAAATTAAAGAGACTTTTAAATAAAAACTTTAAAAACTATTTGCATTTCCAATGCATCTTAAATTTTTTTTTTTCAGGACAGTTTAGTTTTTGATATTTTTCAATATTAAAGAGACTTTTAAATAAAAACTATTTGCATTAAAAATGCATCTTAAATTTATTTTCATTTTTCAGGACAGTTCAATTTTTGATATTTTTCAATATTAGAGAGACTTTTAAATAAAATCTAATGGCATTTAAAATGCTTCTTAAATTTATTTTCATTTTTACGGACATTTCAATTTTTGATATTTTTCAATATTAAAGAGACTTTTAAATAAAAACTTTAAAAACTATTTGCATTTAAAATGCATCTTAAATTTTTTTATATTGTTCAGGAGAGTGCAATTTTTCAATGTTAAAGAGACTTTTAAATAAGAACTTTAAAAACTATTTGCATTTAAAATGCATCTAAAATTTTTTATATCGTTCAGGACAGTGCAATTTTTCAATATTAAAGAGACTTTTAAATAAAATCTAATGGCATTTAAAATGCATCTTAAATTTATTTTCATTTTTCAGGACAGTTCAATTTTTGATATTTTTCAATATTAAAGAGACTTTTAAATAAAATCTAATGGCATTTAAAATGCTTCTTAAATTTATTTTCATTTTTCAGGACAGTTCAATTTTTGTTATTTTTCAATATTAAACAGACTTTTCAATAAAAATTTTAAAAATTATTTGCATTTAAAATGCATCTTAAATTTTTTTATATTGTACAGGACAGTTCAATTTTTGATATTTTTCAATATTAAAGAGACTTTTGAATAAAAACTATTTGCATTTAAAATGCATCTTAAATTTATTTTCATTTTTCAGGACAGTTCAATTTTTGTTATTTTTCAATATTAAACAGACTTTTCAATAAAAACTTTAAAAATTATTGGCATTTAAAATGCATCTTAAATTTTTTTATATTGTACAGGACAGTTCAATTTTTGATATTTTTCAATATTAAAGAGACTTTTAAATAAAAACTATTTGCATTTAAAATGCTTCTTAAATTTATTTTCATTTTTACGGACAGTTCAATTTTTGATATTTTTCAATATTAAAGAGACTTTTAAATAAAAACTTTTAAAACTGTTTGAATTTAAAATGCATCTTAAATTTTTTTATATTGTTCAGGACAGTTCAATTTTTGATATTTTGCAACATTAAAGAGACTTTTAAATAAAAACTATTTGCATTTAAAATGCATCTTAAATTTATTTTAATTTTTCACGACAGTTAAATTTTTCATATTTTTTAGTATTTGTACTTACAATGCATCTGAAATTTTTCTTTTCAGGACAGCTCAATTTTTGATATTTTTCAATATTAGAGAGACGTTTAAATAAAAATTATTTGCATTTCCAATGCATCTTAAATTGTTTTTTATTATTCAGGACAATTCAGTTTTTGATATCTTTCAAAATTAAAGAGACTTTTAAATAAACCCTTTAAAAACTATTTGCATTTAAAATGCATCTTAAATTTTTTTATATTGTTCAGGACAGTTCAATTTTTGATATTTTGCAACATTAAAGAGACTTTTAAATAAAAACTATTTGCATTTAAAATGCATCTTAAATTTATTTTAATTTTTCAGGACAGTTAAATTTTTCATATTTTTCAATATTTGTATTTACAATGCATCTGAAATTTTTTTTTATTATTCAGGACAGTTCAGTTTTTGATATCTTTCAAAATTAAAGAGACTTTTAAATAAACCCTTTAAAAATTATTTGCATTTAAAATGCATCTTAAATTTTTTTATATTGTACAGGACAGTTCAATTTTTGATATTTTTCAATATTAAAGAGACTTTTGAATAAAAACTATTTGCATTTAAAATGCATCTTAAATTTATTTTAATTTTTCAGGACAGTTAAGTTTTTGATATTTTTCAATATATGTATTTACAATGCATCTGAAATTTTTTTTATTATTCAGGACAGTTCAGTTTTTGATATCTTTCAAAATTAAAGAGACTTTTAAATAAACCCTTTAAAAACTATTTGCATTTAAAATGCATCTTACATTTTTTTATATTGTTCAGGACAGTTCAATTTTTGATATTTTTCAATATTAAAGAGACTTTTAAATCAAAACTTTAAAAACTATTTGAATTTCCAATGCATCTTAATTTTTTGTTATTTTTCACGATAATTCAGTTTTTGATAGCTTTCATAATTAAAGAGACTTTTAAATAAAAACTTTAAAAATTATTTGCATTTCCAATTCATCTTAAATTTTTTTTATTTTTCAGAACAGTTCAGTTTTTGATATCTTTCAAAATTAAAGAGACTTTTAAATAAACCCTTTAAAAACTATTTGCATTTAAAATGCATCTTAAATTTTTTTATATTGTTCAGGACAGTTCAATTTTTGATATTTTGCAACATTAAAGAGACTTTTAAATAAAAACTATTTGCATTTAAAATGCATCTTAAATTTATTTTAATTTTTCAGGACAGTTAAATTTTTCATATTTTTCAATATTTGTATTTACAATGCATCTGAAATTTTTTTTTATTATTCAGGACAGTTCAGTTTTTGATATCTTTCAAAATTAAAGAGACTTTTAAATAAACCCTTTAAAAATTATTTGCATTTCAAATGCATCTTAAATTTTTTTATATTGTACAGGACAGTTCAATTTTTGATATTTTTCAATATTAAAGAGACTTTTGAATAAAAACTATTTGCATTTAAAATGCATCTTAAATTAATTTTAATTTTTCAGGACAGTTAAGTTTTTGATATTTTTCAATATATGTATTTACAATGCATCTGAAATTTGTTTTATTATTCAGGACAGTTCAATTTTTAATATTTTTCAATATTAAAGAGACTTTTAAATCAAAACTTTAAAAACTATTTGAATTTCCAATGCATCTTAATTTTTTGTTATTTTTCAGGATAATTCAGTTTTTGATAGCTTTCATAATTAAAGAGACTTTTAAATAAAAACTTTAAAAATTATTTGCATTTCCAATTCATCTTAAATTTTTTTTATTTTTCAGAACAGTTCAGTTTTTGATATCTTTCAAAATTAAAGTGACTTTTAAATAAACCCTTTAAAAACTATTTGCATTTACAATGCATCTTACATTTTTTTATATTGTTCAGGGTAGTTCAATTTTTGATATTTTTCAATATTAAAGAGACTTTTAAATAAAAACTTTAAAAACTATTTGAATTTCCAATGCATCTTAATTTTTTTTTATTTTTCAAGACAGTTCAGTTTTTGATAGCTTTCAAAATTAAAGAGATTTTTGAATAAAAACTATTTGCATTTAAAATGCATCTTAAATTTATTTTCATTTTTCAGGACAGTTCAATTTTTGTTATTTTTCAATATTAAACAGAGTTTTCAATAAAAACTTTAAAAATTATTGGCATTTAAAATGCATCTTAAATTTTTTTATATTGTACAGGACAGTTCAATTTTTGATATTTTTCAATATTAAACAGACTTTTAAATAAAAAATATTTGCATTTAAAATGCTTCTTAAATTTATTTTCATTTTTACGGACAGTTCAATTTTTGATATTTTTCAATATTAAAGAGACTTTTAAATAAAAACTTTAAAAATTATTTGCATTTAAAATGCATCTTAAATTTTTTTATATTGTACAGGACAGTTCAATTTTTGATATTTTTCAATATTAAAGAGACTTTTGAATAAAAACTATTTGCATTTAAAATGCATCTTAAATTTATTTTCATTTTTCAGGACAGTTCAACTTTTGTTATTTTTCAATATTAAACAGACTTTTCAATAAAAGCTTTAAAAATTATTGGCATTTAAAATGCATCTTAAATTTTTTTATATTGTACAGGACAGTTCAATTTTTGATATTTTTCAATATTAAAGAGACTTTTGAATAAAAACTATTTGCATTTAAAATGCATCTTAAATTTATTTTCATTTTTCAGGACAGTTCAATTTTTGTTATTTTTCAATATTAAACAGACTTTTCAATAAAAACTTTAAAAATTATTGGCATTTAAAATGCATCTTAAATTTTTTTATATTGTACAGGACAGTTCAATTTTTGATATTTTTCAATATTAAAGAGACTTTTAAATAAAAACTTTAAAATCTATTTGCATTTAAAATGCATCTTAAATTTTTTATATTGTACAGGACAGTTCAATTTTTGATATTTTTCAAAATTAAAGAGACTTTTAAATAAAATCTAATGGCATTTAAAATACTTCTTAAATTTATTTTCATTTTTACGGACAGTTCAATTTTTGATATTTTTCAATATTAAAGAGACTTTTAAATAAAAAATATTTGCATTTCAAATGCTTCTTAAATTTATTTTCATTTTTACGGACATTTCAGTTTTTGATATTTTTCAATATTAATGAGACTTTTAAAAAAAACTTTAAAATTTATTTGCATTTCCAATGCATCTTAAATTTTTTTTATTTTTCAGGACAGTTCAGTTTTTGATATGTTTCAAAATTAAAGAGACTTTCAAATAAAAACTTTAAAAACTGTTTGAATTTAAAATGCATCTTAAATTTTTTTATATTGTTCAGGACAGTTCAATTTTTGATATTTTGCAACATTAAAGAGACTTTTAAATAAAAACTATTTGCATTTAAAATGCATCTTAAATTTATTTTAATTTTTCAGGACAGTTAAATTTTTGATATTTTTCAATATTTGTATTTGCAATGATCTGAAATTTTTTTTTTCAGGACAGTTCAATTTTTGATATTTTTCAATATTAAAGAGACTTTTAAATAAAACCTATTTGCATTTCCAATGCATCTTAAATTGTTTTTTATTATTCAGGACAATTCAGTTTTTGATATCTTTCAAAATTAAAGAGACTTTTAAATAAACCCTTTAAAAACTATTTGCATTTACAATGTATCTTAAATTTTTTTATTTTTCAGGACAGTTCAGTTTTTGATATCTTTCAAAAATAAAAAGACTTTTAAATAAAAACTTTATAAACTATTTGCATTTAAAATGCATCTTAAATTTGTTATATTGTTCAGGACAGTTCAATTTTTGATATCTTTCAAAATTAGAGAGACTTTTAAATAAAAACTTTAAAAACTATTTGCATTTAAAATGCATCTTAAATATATTTTCATTTTTCAGGACAGTTCAATTTTTGATATTTTTCAATATTAGAGAGACTTTTAAATAAAATCTAATGGCATTTAAAATGCATCTTAAATTCATTTTCCTTTTTCCGGACAGTTAAATTTTTGATATTTTTCAAAAATAAAGAGACTTTTAAATAAAAACTTTAAAAACTATTTGCATTTAAAATGCATCTTAAATTTTTTATATTGTACAGGACAGTTCAATTTTTGATATTTTTCAATATTAAAGAGACTTTTAAATAAAAAATATTTGCATTTAAAATGCATCTTAAATTTTTTTATATTGTTCAGGACAGTTCAATTTTTGATATTTTTCAATATTAAAGAGACTTTTAAATAAAACCTATTTGCATTTCAGGACAGTTCAGTTTTTGATATCTTTCAAAATTAAAGAGACTTTTAAATAAACCCTTTAAAACCTATTTGCATTTAAAATGCATCTTACATTTTTTTATATTGCTCAGGACAGTTCAATTTTTGATATTTTTCAATATTAAAGAGACTTTTAAATAAAAACTTTAAAAACTATTTGAATTTCCAATGCATCTTAATTTTTTTTTATTTTTCAGGATAATTCAGTTTTTGATAGCTTTCATAATTAAAGAGACTTTTAAATAAAAACTTTAAAAATTATTTGCATTTCCAATGCATCTTAAATTTTTTTTATTTTTCAGGACAGTTCAGTTTTTGATATCTTTCAAAATTAAAGAGACTTTTAAATAAGCCCTTTAAAAACTATTTGCATTTACAATGCATCTTACATTTTTTTATATTGTTCAGGACAGTTCAATTTTTGATATTTTTCAATATTAAAGAGACTTTTAAATAAAAACTTTAAAAACTATTTGAATTTCCAATGCATCTTAATTTTTTTTTATTTTTCAGGACAGTTCAGTTTTTGATAGCTTTCAAAATTAAAGAGACTTTTAAATAAAAACTTTAAAAACTATTTGCATTTCCAATGCATCTTAAATTTTTTTTTTTTCAGGACAGTTTAGTTTTTGATATCTTTCAAAATTAAAGAGACTTTTAAATTAAAACTTTAAAAACTATTTGCATTTAAAATGCATCTTAAATTTTTTTTATTGTTCAGAACAGTTAAATTTTTGACACCTTTCAAAATTAAAGATACTTTTAAATAAGAACTTTAAAAACTATTTGCATTTAAAATGCATCTTAAATTTTTTTTATTGTTCAGAGCAGTTAAAGTTTTGACACCTTTCAAAATTAAAGATACTTTTAAATAAGAACTTTAAAAACTATTTGCATTTAAAATTAGTTTATATTGTTCAGGACAGCTCAATTTTTCAATATTAAAGAGACTTTTAAATAAAAACTTTAAAAACTATTTGCATTTAAAATGCATCTAAAGTTTTTTATATCATGCAATTTTTCAATATTAAAGAGACTTTTAAATAAAATCTAATGGCATTTAAAATGCATCTTAAATTTATTTTCATTTTTCAGGACAGTTAAATTTTTGATATTTTTCAATATTAAAGAGACTTTTAAATAAAAACTATTTGCATTTAAAATGCATCTTAAATTTATTTTCATTTTTCAGGACAGTTCAATTTTTGATATTTTTCAATATTAGAGAGACTTTTAAATAAAATCTAATGGCATTTAAAATGCTTCTTAAATTTATTTTCATTTTTACGGACATTTCAATTTTTGATATTTTTCAATATTAAAGAGACTTTTAAATAAAAACTTTAAAAACTATTTGCATTTAAAATGCATCTTAAATTTTTTTATATTGTTCAGGACAGTGCAATTTTTCAATGTTAAAGAGACTTTTAAATAAGAACTTTAAAAACTATTTGCATTTAAAATGCATCTAAAATTTTTTATATCGTTCAGGACAGTGCAATTTTTCAATATTAAAGAGACTTTTAAATAAAATCTAATGGCATTTAAAATGCATCTTAAATTTATTTTCATTTTTCAGGACAGTTCAATTTTTGATATTTTTCAATATTAAAGAGACTTTTAAATAAAATCTAATGGCATTTAAAATGCTTCTTAAATTTATTTTCATTTTTCAGGACAGTTCAATTTTTGTTATTTTTCAATATTAAACAGACTTTTCAATAAAAACTTTAAAAATTATTTGCATTTAAAATGAATCTTAAATTTTTTTATATTGTACAGGACAGTTCAATTTTTGATATTTTTCAATATTAAAGAGACTTTTGAATAAAAACTATTTGCATTTAAAATGCATCTTAAATTTATTTTCATTTTTCAGGACAGTTCAATTTTTGTTATTTTTCAATATTAAACAGACTTTTCAATAAAAACTTTAAAAATTATTGGCATTTAAAATGCATCTTAAATTTTTTTATATTGTACAGGACAGTTCAATTTTTGATATTTTTCAATATTAAAGAGACTTTTAAATAAAAACTATTTGCATTTAAAATGCTTCTTAAATTTATTTTCATTTTTACGGACAGTTCAATTTTTGATATTTTTCAATATTAAAGAGACTTTTAAATAAAAACTTTAAAAATTATTTGCATTTAAAATGCATCTTAAATTTTTTTATATTGTACAGGACAGTTCAATTTTTGATATTTTTCAATATTAAAGAGACTTTTGAATAAAAACTATTTGCATTTAAAATGCATCTTAAATTTA